>ML391385.1:0-16597 GCA_005239525.1 Nicotiana knightiana
TTAAAACTCATAAAATGCGAGGTATATAATGCTTAAAATCATGAATTCTAGCCACACATCAACACGCATGATGATTATAGAAGCTGAAGGAACAATGCATGAGCGGAAAATATTTTTGAAAGACTAGTCAGGAACCTGGTTCTTGTACCACAGGTTAGTAGTCTTGTGTTTTTCTCAGGCATATCTCAAAAGAAACAAAATTAACTTCCACGTCATCCACCTTTTCAGACCCTGTATATCACGTCTTTTCTTTCAAATCTTTTCACTTCCCTCTGCAATGGTGCGTCTTACCACAAGCCCACTGCCGTTTTAGAACTTGTTTCTCTTCCCTCGTAATTATCCCTTCCCTTCTTGAAACCCATTCACTTCCTAACCTTGAGTGATCATCCTTCTCTTTTTCCATCCTTCCAGAATCTTCAACCTAACTATCTACAATGGCTGAAGATCAAGGAACCCTACCCACCTTGGAGGAGAACATCCTCAACTCATCTTCCACTTCAGAAACACCACCAAAAGTTCCCCTTTCCACCATTGCTGACATCGATATACCCAAGCCTGATTCCTTTTCACCTCCTATCTCTCTCACCACTCCCTCTGACCATACTCCTTACTTAAGTGTTGAAGCACCAAAAATAGATAGTGTTTATTCTTTGTTGCATGATACTCTCAAATAAAAGAACAAGGATGAAGAAAAGGGTGAAACTCAACAAGAAAAAGGGGTATCTGCGGAAGATACTGATCACTGTATGAGTCCTCTAGTTACTGCTGCTGCTGCTATGGAACCTCAAGAAAAAGAGGCTATCGAAAAAATCTTGGCCATTGCTGCTGAGGGATTGGTGAATGAGATACCTTCTACCATGCTTGAGTCTCAGGGGGAAGGGACTCCGCTCTTAGGAGAAGAAGGATCAATGGTGCTCTTCGAACCACCTGCACCTAAAGAAGCTACTGGGAACCCAGCTGATGAACCTGACTCCCTCCCTGAGGAAACAGGTCAGTAATCATCTTCCCAGGTCAGCTTCGATCCTTCTCCATCTCCTCACTTTGATGCTGAGCCTTTGGAGTCTATCCCTCCTGTTGTGAGATCTTGTGATGAGGATGAAAAGGATGATATGGTTCTCAGTGCACGCTTAAAGATCAGAAAGCCCGTGGTCACTCCTGAGCCCCCTCCTAAACGACCTACCACAAGGTTGTAAAAGAAGGAGGCTTTTGAGTCTGCCTTGAAGAAAAGCAAAAAGAGTAGCAAGAAAAAGAATAAGAGGCTGATGATGGAAGGAGAAATTGTGTGTGACAAAAATATACCAGTAGTGGAAGTGGATGAGGATGCTGAAGAGGAACCAAGTTCACTGGTTAAGAGCTCTCAGAAAAAGAAACAATTTATTGAGAGTGCTTCAAAGGAAGTTGTTGCAACACCAAGTAAAAAGTCTGTGAAAGGTAGTATCAAGTCTAAGCAAGTTGTGGAGGAAGAATCAGTGCATGATGTTGATATTCTGGTGAAATCAAGTGGCAAAGATAAGCCCATTGAGAGGTCTGGTAAAAGGAAGTTGGAAACTGTTGGGGAACCCAGTTCTGTAAAAAAGGTGAAAAGTGTAAGTGTGTTAGGGCAAGAAAGGGTGAGGTACCAGAAGATACCGTAGGGTCGCACTTTTTCCCCAGAGATTTATGAAATGGAGGGTATGAGACAAATTCTTGAGATGGTGGAATTTCAGCAGTGGGGCCATCTGTCCAAAAAGGATGTGCCCAAAGTAAATGAGGATGAGGTCCAAAGTTTCTATGCTTACCTCTTCACTGTTGAAAACAACCACATCTATGTCTTAGTGAATGGGGTGGATATGGTATTGGATGCTATTGTGTTGGGGGACATTCTCAAGGTTCCATCTGAAGGATTGTCATTTGTGAGAGGCGCTTGTAGCTCTAATTTTAGGCGCGCCATTGTGAAAGAAAAAGTTGTTCAGCATGGGGAACGTGTACACAAGAAGGCTCTGCTTCCTCTGTACCAACTGTTATTCGAGTTGGTTAACACGGTCCTGCTCCCTCGCACTAAAAGAAGGTCCACCACGTCTAGGTCTGATCTGTACTTAATGGAAGCACTGGATGAGTTCCGCTCTATCAATTTGCCTTCCATTATGATCGAACATATGCAGAAAGTGGCATCATTCAAAGATGGGAACCATGGACTCCCGTACGGCTTTCTTCTCACGCGTATATTCAAGTTCTTTGATGTTCCCTTAGGACAACCCAAGATGGGGACTAGGAAACAAACCTTCTCGAAAACTACACTGGAGGAATGTGAATGTGTTGAGAAGGTTGGAGGAATGGGAAGCACTTCGACGATCTCACAGCTGATCAATGCCCAGAATAGTGCTACAGAGGAGATCAGGAAGCTGAAGGCAAGGAATGCCATTATTGAGACTCAGCGAAGTCAGGCTATAGCAGCACCAGGACTCTCCAGTTCAAAAAGTGAAGAAGTTGTTCGTCTGTCAAAAGAAAATGCGGAGCTCAGGCAACAGGTGGAGAACCTGATAGAGAAACTGCTCACAGAGCAAATGTCTGCAAATGCTTGGATTGACCTTGTTCTCAACACTCTTGTTGCCTCCTCCAAGCCTTCCTCCTCTAGTTCCCCCTAATAAAATCTTCTAGTGACCAGTGTCAAGTTTCTATCTTTTGCTTTGATGACTTATGGTAGTTGATTTTGCTTCTCTTTTTTGTGATGTGGATGGATTTCACCTGTACTGCTCTAGCTTTCAACATTCCAAACTTGCCTTTGCTGTAATGGCAAAGGCTTATGTTTTATAACAATCAATGAAGACTCTCTTTTGCTGTTAAATGCTTGTGTTCTCTGCTTCTCTTTTCTATCATGTTGTGCACACACATGTGGCATGAGTTAACTAGGCTAGACCTCTTTATGCTGATTGCTTGCTTGTGTATTTTTAATGATGCCAAAATGCGAAAGATAATTGAAGCAAGGGGATCTGATTAAGGGGGAAGCATAGAGTCAGAGGGAACTTGTGAAGTTCCTGGTATTTTATCTAATTTATTGTGCTCTGCAAATAGTTGTCAATTTTTAAAGTTTGTCATTATCAAAAAGGGGAAAATTGATGGGTTTAAAGTATCATAGATTTATATTTTGATGATCTAACAAACTTATTGTCAAGAACCAGATAAAGGACCTGATGCACACTTGGTATATTTCTCCATCAATGGACTCAAGCTAATGTGAGCTGTATGACTTCAGACAGAAAAGAATCAACTCAGGGTCCTGATCCCTTGGGGTTTTCCTGATAGCAGTACGGAGTCAACTCTAAAGCTGGAAAGTGACTGTCTGCATTGTACATGCTACAATGCAGAAATAGTGCAGCAGTTACCTCCCATTGGGAAGGGCTTTGTACCAACCAAGTATTTACATCATCTAAGTGATGTCATCCAAAGGATACTAACAAGAAGCATTACAACAGAACATCACTTGAACACTTGTGATATCACTCAACCACAAAAGATCTGATCATCAAGAATTGAAGTGACGAGTGCATCAAGAACAAAGTACAACACTACTACGGACCAGTTTCTACAACAAGTCTTTTGTATGTCCTTAGTTGAGTTGTATCTTTGGATTTGTTCTTCATTGTAATTCCTATTTTGATTATTTAGAAGCTTTAACTAGGAACCCCCAAAAACCATAAACCCTTAGAGTTTGTGTCGTGACTAGAGTTAGCCATGAGTTGAAGTCTTTGTAATAGGTGTATTGCAAAGTGGCTTGTAATAGGTATGTTACAAGTTAGTGAGGGATTAAGAGTTTAATTCCTAGGTTACAATAGGTTGTAATCTAAAGATTTCTCAAGTACTGAAGTTGAAGTCCTACCAGTGTTGGTCATGGTTTTTTATCCCCTTGAGCAGGGATTTTTCCACGTAATATCTCTCGTGTCATTTACTTACTGTTTCATTAGCTATTTTTATGGGAACTGGTATAGGACCATGTCTCTATACAGTTTAGTGTACTCATACATTCTATCAACAATATCTTTTCTTATTTACTATCTCGATATATATGCATTAGACTGCACAATAATGACACTCACATAATCTTTCCCGCGATTCATTCTCATAATGCCATCCATTTTAGTATTATTTTCTCTTTGTTGTGTTATTTGTTTATATACACGTAGTATGGAATCTGGGCTAGAATAAATCCTTATTCTTATTAACTAGTATTAGTACCCGCACGATGTGCGGATAATATTATGATCCTGCTATATTCTATAAATTAAAAAGAATAAATATATGAATAACTATTGACATAAACTTAAATATTATAACCCCATATATAGTTGGTGATACAAACAAATAAAAATACAACATGATTCAAAAGTAAATATTCCTTTCCTTTCAATTTACATAAAGTAATTTTCTTATTAGTCTATTCCAAAAGAATGACACATTTAACTTTAAATTTTTTATTATCCATTTTACCCGTAATGAGAATCTCTTACACTCATACAACTATCACGACCCCACAAAACTTTTAGGACCACAAGTTTCAAAAGTTTTCTTTTTTCTTTTTAAACTTCGTGTCAAATCAAACAACAACAAGCCAATGAGATCCCACAAGTGGGGTCTAGGGAAGTGATGATAGGCTATAATTGCATAATTTAGTCGCTTATTACACTCTAATTTACTGCACTTTAATTGAGTTTGAGCTTTAATCGCTAGTGTTTGCATTAACTGTGTGTTTTATGCCTTGTAGGAGTGATTCCGATCTATATAGATGTTATGGAATTAATTTAAGTGATTTGGAGTTTTGAAGTCTGAGTAAAATCCCAATTAATTAAGTCGGGATCGTGTTCAGGGGTCAAATTTGATAGTTAAGAACAAACGAAGACTCGAGTAGGCATATTGCGTACTGTCTAGTAACATAGACATAACTCTTTGATCCGAACTCCATTTGGGATATATAATATGTGATTGGAAATATAAGTCTAAAGGCTACAACTTTCATGTTTTACGTTTTTCAAAATTCCAAACGTAAATGGGTGAAAAATGCACAGCAAGTGCGCGGCCGCGCACTGACCGCGCAAATGGGACAGAATACTTGTCGATGTGCGCGGCCTGAGCGCGGTTGGAGCGCGTCCACGCACGTCTTGCCCGAGAAAAGTGTCCTTTTTAACATTGGAGAAGGTATAATTATTTGGGCCCGACCCTACTTGGTATATATACATGAAAAAATGATATTTTGAGCAGGTTGGACATACTTTTGACACAGATTTGACCTAAGGAGGCAGAGACACAATAGGAGCAAGGCGGAGAATTATTCTACGAGTTTTTCCTTTCTCTTCCTATTTTTCATTGTTGGTTATGACTTGTAGTATTGTATTTTTGCATACTATTATGAATAGCTAAGTTGTTATCTAGGGTTTTGATGGAACTTATTGAAGGATGAAATTCTTGCTATGTTAATATAGATTTGCCAAATTTTAATCTCTATTTATTCAACTAAGTTCTTGTTGTAGTTAATTGAAAGAATCCTCAATTAGATGTGCCTATTTAGTATGTATTACTCGGGAGAGAGTGAATATTTAGGTAGTGTTGAACAACATCACTCCCGACGTATGTGAGGAATCAATAACCAAGGGTTTAAAGGTGGGTACGAATAATGAAACCTTGGATACGATCTAAGTGAGCTGTAACTAAAGCCAGCTAGCGTAATTCGGGAGAGTATGTCTAGTAAATTATCGTAATTACTCGGAAAAGATTTACGGTAGTAAGAGTGCTCATGGTCGATAGAGAAGATTAGGCAAATTTATATGAAATATAGCAGGAAAGGATTCCATCAATAGGGGAAATCATAACTCTAGACCTCCTTAGTTTTGTCTCAAATTTCATCCTTGTTAGTTGATAATTTTACTGTTTTACAATAGTTGTTACTTAATTAGTTAGAAATAAATATTATAATCTCGATAATTAGGAAATTATTTGGACTTGTGTTTCTTAGCAATATTGAACAATTATAGCGAAACCTTAGTTCTCTGTAGGATTCGACTCCGGACTTGTAAACCGGATTATATTTGCAACGACCGCTTAGTCCTTTTTATAAGGCATAGTTGGGCGTGATCAGGAGAGTATTGTGTATGCAGACCTTACCCTACTCCGGAGGAGTAGAGAGGATGTTTCCGATAGACTCTCGGCACAAGAAGAAGGAAATAGACAGTGTATCAATAACAGCTAAATTTAAACTATCTCATCAAAATTGAAACTGAGTGAAATAACACAAGTAGTAACTAATAAAAATACATTTAGTAATATCTTAATTTAAATTATAAAAATATATTATATCATTATCTCAACATAATAATTTCTCACATCAACATCAACTTCTACCAACCTAAAATTTCATAATGACAAATTAATATATGTACACATGATGATTTATTGACAACCAATATATTCTAACTTTTGGGAGTTACCAACATATAAAACAGTTGGATCGTAATTTGCTCAACAATTTTAATGTCACCTCAATTTTAACCACACAATTAAAGCCACTTTATTTTTAACAATGTAAATGATACTTTTGGGATATCGTTAATATTAGTATATTATAATTAAATAAATGTTAAACTACTTTAAATATATCTGTAGACAATAAATTGTGTCGAGAAAATATAATCAAGCCGAAAAATATCGCAACAATCATAGTATTTTATTCAAATATTTGAGTGTTATAATCTCTATGAATCCCCTGATTCTACTTTTCAACGGTAAAAAAAAAGAGCTTTTGTGCTTAATCTTTGAATTTTATTTTATTTTAATCCAAGTGCTTGAGTTCTGATCTTGATCTTGACGTATTTTTAACCCAAGGGCTTGCAACTTGTTCTTGAATCTTTCGTCTTGATTTTTAAATCCTCAGAACACTTGAATGCTTGTAGCTTTTAAAGAAATCCGCAGCGTTTGATCCACGAGCTCCCTTTTGCTTCTTGTTATAACTTCTGGTGACTTTTCTGAGTTATGAAGACCCCTATTTATAGTTGTGGGAGGGAAGAGTTATGATAAGAACAAACTCTTTCCGACCAATCAAATTGAAGTGTGACATGACCGTATTTGATTGGCCAGAACATGTCACTTGCACACGTGGTGCGATTTCATTGGCCTTTTAATGTGACTTGTCATGCTGTGTCATTTTAACACGTGGCATGGTCCTATTGGCTCTTCCATTTGACGTGACGTCATTTGACACATGAGCATCAATTTGGGCCTCTAAAAAGATGAATTTTGGGCTTAATGAAGTGAGCTCATCATTTGTAGCCCAATTAAATAGGCTAGCCCAATGGATTAAGGCTTATTTATTTAATCCATATATACATATGGACTTATATATATATATATATATATAATTCCATTATATCAGCCCACAATATTTATCTGGACCAATAAAATCCAAATCATTTTATGAATTTATTTTAATAAAATTCATATGCCTACAAATGCCCCCTACTTCAAGACTTGTCGGATATATATATTTTGTCCATTGACGATAAGGCTCGAAGTATCAACTCGTATAAAGAAGATGGCTAAACCATGTAACCTTGAACTTTAAGCACCAGATTTCAATTTTGCCCAATGATTTCCACTTTTACTTTGACTAAATTATATTTGTTTACCAACTGCCATGCTTAGCTTGGATTTATATGTTGCCTTCAATTTCACGTGATCTAATTTTCCATAAGTTACCAACCAGTGCGTGCTTCTTCACAAGGCATCCATTTTACTACCAAATCCCATGTACTTCTTTACAAGGCAAAATACAACTAGGAATATAGGATTGCAATTTGATCCCAATTAGGAGACAAAACTTTTGCTGCCTCACAACATAATTGATCCCACATCGTAAGTAGCTTCTCAGATGCCGCCCTCCAACATCTATATAAACCTCATATTCTCTTTCTTTTTAAGCATTAACCGAGGCGTTTGCAATCCATTTTAGTTCGCGTTCTGACGATTTGGAAGTATTGACGCGAAGGTAATTTCTTTTTATTTTTTTGTGTTTTCTTCTTTGTTTTACTCTGTTGTCTCTTTTTCTTTTTAGAAGTAACTTCGTCAAACTACGAAGCCTTTTATAAGTTTGAGACGAAGGCTTTTAAAAGTTTGTGATGAAGATCTTTAAAATTTGCGGCGGCAAACCATAAAAGATCGCAATGAAGACCTTAAAAATTTGTGGTGAAGTCCATAAAAGTCCGCGATGAAGTCCTTTAAAATTTGCGGCGAAAAATCATAAAAGTTTACGATGAAGACCTTTTAAATTTTTGGCGAAGACCCTTAAAAGTTCGCATAAATTCCCTAAAAGCTCGTGAAGACCTTTAAAATTTGCGGTGGAAAACCAAAAAAGTTTATGATGAAGACCTTTAAAATTTTCGGCGAAGACCCTTAAAAGTTCGCATAAAGATCCTTAAAAGCTCGTGAAAACCTTTAAAATTTATGGTGGAAAATCATAGAAGTTCAAGACTAAGACTTATAAAATTTACGGCGAAGACCCTTAAAAGTTCGCATAAAGATCCTTAAAAGTTCGTGGTCAAGATTTTTAAAATTTCACAGCGAAGACCTTTAAAATTTGTGGTGAAGACCCTTAAAAGTTCACATAAAGATTCTTAAAAGCTCGTGAAAACCTTTAAAAGCACGCAATGAAAACTCTTAATAATTCGTGGTAGAAATCGTTAAAAATCAGCGGTGGGGACTCTTTAAAGTTTGTCGCGAGCACCTTCACAAGCACCTTTGACAGTTCGAAACATACGCCTTTTAAAAGTTCAGAACGAAGAACCTAAAAATCTGAATTCCTTTAAAAGTTTGAGAGGAACGCCTTTAAAAGTTCGTAACGAAAACCTTTAAAAAAGTACCTTCAGAATTGTCCCGGACAACATTTTAAAACCAACTTTATATTGCACCACGCTGGCAATTTCAGATTTGCGCAGTCTCATCAAAATATTCGTATCTTGGTGTAGAGACATCGAAATTACGAACCGTTTGATTTCTTGAAAACTAGACTTCAAAATCTAAATGGGGTTTTAGATTCCGATTCAATTCCGAGTTTTGAAGGTTTTAAGTATTTCCCGGTTTGAATAGAAGTCTCCTACACATTTAGGGTTTGTCCCAAACATATAAATAGACCCAAAAACACAACGTGGGGGATTCACGTGGAGGATTTGACATGGAGGAACACACACAACGCTTGAAGGAGGCTTCTACCTAGTTTTTCTTCTCTTCTATTCTCTTCCTTTAATTTCATAGTTCATTAGTTCTAGAGTTTTGGGTGCTACATGAACGTTGTAATTTGAAGCTTGAATTGTTCTTATTATTTTATCATATTGGTTTATTTATTCAATCTTGTGATTAATTATTTGATTGCTTGATCACCAATTGAATACTATCTACGAATCTAGGATTGAACTCGGGAGAGGGAATTCTAGATTGCATATAAGATTGGGTAGAGCAAGATCTTAACCCTTCAGGGGAGCGGATTTGCGGTTAGGATAGGAATATACCTAATCGCCTTGCTTGGTTATTATACGGGAATTATTAATGCGTTCTTGTTAATCCTGATTCCATAGGAATATAGGCNCGAGTTGTACTTCGGGAGAAGGCTACGAGCAATATTAACCTCGTCAATCAATAAACCAGATAAATTAATTAGACGATTTAAGTGGAAAACTCAACAGGATTGTTTGCTAACCCATAGCTCTAGAATATCGGCTCTTATTGAATTCGTGTCTAATTTCGCCAATTTGTTTCTTTAATTTCATAGTTTATTCTTCTAAATTAATTTTAGTTAAAATATTCATACTTTAGTGTTTGCTTGAATAGATTAATTGTTTGGGTTTCATTTAGTTGATAGTTAATCACAAGTCTCTGTGGGTACGATATCTGAACTTACAATCCTATACTACTTGTCGACCACGTATACTTGCGTGTGCGTTTGGGACCAACAAGGAGCTGGAGAAGCCACGAGCAAAGAAGCATGCACAGAGAGTTGAAGAGTTGAAGAAGTTACAGGCAAATCAACAGCAGAAGTTGAAATAGCCAAAGGAACAGACGAAACAGCTTCTCTCAAAGAAGCAGGAAAGACAGCAGCCAAAGGGACGTCGTCAGGAGCAAGATCAACACCCTCATGAATAGGGGAATGTGAAACATCATTAAGGACAGGGGGATCAATCACATACACGGAAGGCAAGGTTGAGGTTGTATGCTCACCATCTAAAACCATTCGCCTTCTCCGTGGCCTGTGCACTAAAGCACCCTCATCTTCCTCTTCTACGGAACGAGACTCACTATTCTTCCTCTTCGAGGAAGATGAACCAACAATAATTTCCTGGGCCTGAGCCAAGGACATATTCGGGATAGATGAAGCAGACACCCCACGAGCCGAGAACCCTATTAAAAGGGAAAAGAGTTAAACAAAAAAAAAAGAGACGCGAGTAAGGAAAAAAGCAAGAACAAAAGCTTCACTTACCGTGGGTCTTTACTTGCCAACCATATCTCCCAGCGAGGTACTTCCAAGATCTCTCTTCTGAAGGAGCAACAGATAACCGTTTTTCTACCCAATCACGAATACCGAAGACATTCTTAACAGTATTCATGATTGCTAAGAGAAGAAAAAAAACAGATACTGTGTTAAATAAAACATCTCAAGTCAAAACAAGAAAAAGTAAATGTGAGCTAAAGCATACTCACATGCGCGATTCCACTTCTCAGGGAAGGGAAGATTTTCTTCACCCACTAAACCAACAGTGGGTACAACAACATACTGGAGGTACCAACCCCTATCCTTATCGTCTCCAGGGGTTACCAGCACTCTTTTGCTTCTAGCAGTCAGAGTAAAAACCCCTTCACTAAATAAGGTAGGAGAGTAGAGGTGAATAAGATGGTTGAAGGTAAGAGGAACCGAGGCTAAAGAAGCCAAACTCTTAAGACATGCAACAACTCGCCATACAAGCGGGCCAACTTGTCCTAGCAGATATTGAAAAAATGGCAAAACTCAATTATAACTGGGTCAATGGGGGGTCTAAACCCTAAAGTGAAAGGATACGTATAAACAAAAGAATATCCCATCTTGTAAGACGTTATTATTTGATTACTATTCGGAATATAGACAGGAAAGTCAGATTTCCAAAAGCATNTAGTTATAAGGGTTGGATATCCTTTGACACTATCAAGATAAGAAGATTGATCTACAAGAACTTGACTATCCCTAGCAAAAACAAACTCAGCAGGGACAATTTCATCGACTCCAGGTTCACGAAGGCGTTCGCCTCTACCTCTAGACAAAGACCGAGAAACCCTAAATCTCGGAGAAACTGGAGATCTAGTGGAAGGAGGAGGAACTATCTGAGAAGAAGGGGAGCCTCTCGAAGGAGTGGATCATAGACTTCTAAGTCTACCACCCATCCGAATCCTAGTCGGAGCAGAAGATGGCACTAAACTTTCAATATCTATTACTCTTTGAGGTTGGTTTGAATAAGACATGTTTACAAAGGCAAAGAAGAAAGTTCTTTACAAAAGACAAAGTTAGAAAAGTGTTTCGTGGAAGCAAAGAAAAGAAAACATGTATTTATACTTGAAGACAACCGTCAAACATGAAGAAAAAGAAAAATAATGATGAAAAGTCATAATTGAAGATGTCACTTCGGGACTGGCACAGCCGCAAAAAGCCCTAAAAGGTGCCGAGTAAATGCAGAACCAATCCGAAAAGGACACGTGGTATGAGCATTAAATGGAAGTGACAAACGACGCCTATGGTGCAGAGAAGGATACAATGATTCAAGGAAAAGCGGCGGCAAAATATTCCCGCCATAAATGAATATCCACTTACCAAATATTAATCGTTAAATATATGGTAAGTGGGGGGACTATCTGTATTGGTAAAAAAGAGTTTCACACATAAGCCAGCTTTTGACAACTCAGTCAGTCACTTAGACACAGGAAAACGCGACAGCTGGATGTGATTCTTTGAAGAGGTACGGTACAAAGAGGCACGGTTCAGTAAACCAACGAACTTATCAGCCACGGGAAACTCAACTTGATCAAAANGAACGTTATGTAACCGAACCCCAATTACCATTATCCTTTGTAACGCCTCATTAATTTCATAATTAGTCATTAATGAGTAATCATAGCAAGAGTCATACATTATAAGAATCTCCTATATAAGGGAGGGGAATACAGCTTGTAAATGCATCTGATTCTCGAATACAATCAACTTCGATTTTCTATATTTCTACAATATCGTCTATTATTCATTTTTCTCCATTACCTTGATTATCAGTAACCCGTATTCATCTTAAAAAATAAGCTTTAGTCAAAGAGTCTAATTCTTTGGTTAAACAATTAGTGCTTGATACTCGGCAACGTTGTTAGAGCAGAGTTGCGTCAACGTAAAAGAGTAGGGTAGAACTTCACCTTGAGAAGTGATAAATACTACGCCAACACCAGCTCCTCCGCGATGTGCAGCACCATCAATGTACATCTTCCATGGAGGCTGAACTTCAATGACCATGGCGTCCTCATCAGGTAGTTCGTTAGTTAGCTCCCAATCATCAAGTATAGGGTGATCTTCCAAGAAGTCCACTAACGCTTGTCCTTTTATAGCCTTTTGTGGGATGTACACGATTTCAAATTGTTGAAACTGGAGGTACCACCTTGCTAGTCGATCACTAAGGACAAGTTTTGACATCACGAACTTGATGGGATTTTCTCTAGAAACCAAACGAACGACATGAGCTTGAAAGTAGTGCTTCAACTTTTGGATTGAGAAGACTAGCGCCAGACATAAATTTTCAATTGGTGAATAATTCAGCTCATTTGGTGTCATCATCCTACTCAAGTAGTAAAGGGAGTTTTCTTTCCCTTCACTATTTTCTTGGACCAACAGTGCTCCAACAGACCTTTCTTGTGCTGAAATGTATAGTATTAGCGGCTTTCCAAGTATAGGGGCTGCCAAAACTGGAGGCTTCATCAGGTAGGATTTAATGCTCTCAAAGGCATTGCTACACGCTTGGTCCTATTTGAAAGGGACACCTTTCTTCATAAGGCGGCTGAATGGTTGGCACCTCCCAGCTAGGTTTGAGATGAATCTCCTAAGGTATGCTAGCTTTCCTTGTAGACTTTTCAATTCATGAATATTGCGGGGCTCAGGCATTTTCAAGATTGCATCTACTTTAGCTTGATCTATTTCAATCCCTCGATGTCGGACAATGAAACCCAGGAACTTTCCGGAGGTAACTCCAAAGGCGCATTTTAATGGATTCATCCTAAGTTGGTATCTCCGGAGCAACTCAAACACCATTCTCAGGTCTTTCAAGTGGTCGCTTTTCTTTCCTGATTTCANGATTCATGAATATTGCGAGGCTCAGGCATTTTCAAGATTGCATCTACTTTAGCTAGATCTATTTCAATCCCTATTGGACAATGAAACCCAGGAACTTTCCGGAGGTAACTCCAAAGGCGCATTTTAATGGATTCATCCTAAGTTGGTATCTCCGGAGCAACTCAAACACTATTCTCAGGTCTTTCAAGTGGTCGCTTTTCTTTCCTGATTTCACTACCAAGTCATCAACATAGTGTTCGACATTCTTGTGGAGAAGGTCATCAAAGATATTCTGCATAGATCTTTGGTAAGTAGCATCAACGTTCTTCAAGCCAAAAGGCATTACCTTGTAGCAATAAATACCCTTGGGGGTACGGAATGCACTAAGCTCTTCATCTTTTGGCGCCATGCAAATTTGGTTATAGCCTGATGAACCATCCATAAATGACATTGCCTCGTACCCAGTGGTAGCATCGATCATCATATCTGGAATGGGAAGCGGGAACTCATCTTTCGGACACGCATTGTTAATATCCCTAAGGTCAATGCACACTCGAATCTGGCCATTTTTCTTCCTTACAGGGACAATAATTGAAACCCATGTTGGGTATTTCACTTCACGAATAAAGCCAGCTTCGATGAGTTTGTTAACTTCGGTTTCAATCAAGGGAACCAAGTCCTGCCTAAAACGCCTTTGAGCTTGCTTAACAGGACGAGCGCCACTCTTGACCGCAAGGTGATGGACTGCCATTTTAGGGTCCAAGCCAGGCATTTCTTTGTAACTCCAAGCAAAGACATCCCTAAACTCCTTGAGTAATTCAATATAAGTTCTTTCTTCGTCAATTTCTAGTAAAACACTTAGGTAGGTGGGTCTTGGTTCTTCATCAGTGCCAAGGTTAACTTCTTTTAAGGCATCAACCGTTGCCTTCACCCCTTCTTCAAGTTCCGGGGGAGCATCTTTCGCATCTTCATCTTCTTGAGGGTCCCCATCATTGAAGGATATGTGATAACATGGTGAAACATCGTCCAATTTCTCATCATCCTCCATTAGAGATAAAACACCTTGCTCGCTTTCTGCAGTAACATGATACGAAGAACCCACGCTTTCTTCGTCTTCATCATGTTCTTTAGTGTAGACCATACTGTATGGCTTCACCTTCAGTACTTCATCACACTAAACAATGACTTTTGTTTTGTCTCTTCATTGTAGAAGGAACCAAACTTTGGAAATTTTTAGAGATCTTCTGAATTTTGAGTTAAGCGGGTGTTCTTGTATTTCGATAAATTCTCTGGAACTTATTCCCCTTGTTTAATGGACCCAATCTCTCAAATACGGAAGTTCTCACAGTTGATTTTCCAAGTCGGTCAAAGACGGAAGGCCTGTTAGAAGCGGCAGATTCATCTTCTATAGTGTTATAATTGCTACTCGCCCTTCTTATTGAGATGCGCACTGGTAATGGTTGCTTGTATCCCAAACCTTCACATGGTTGCCTCGTTGTAGCTTCTGATAGGAGCTTCCCTAACTTTGACGGCTCATTGGATTGTATCCAGCCTTTGCAAATAGCGTGTAAGTGTTAGGATCAAAACCTTCATCTGTCCGCTTTGTAGGGAGTGCCACTTTCTGCAGAGGATTTTGGGCTACAAATCCTGCAAGCGGCTTCGAGGAAAACTTTACTGCCTCAATTCGTTTTACTGGAAGATTTTAACTCCTTTAGTATGTTAGTTTGGAGATTAGACGATTCGCCTTCATCTTTCTTCCTTTTAGGGACATATTGGAGCACATGACTTAATTTCTTTCCATAAGACGCAATATTCCCTCCATGAGATCTATTCACGTTGGATTGTACCTCCTCAGTAACAACTTTGGCTTTACCAATAGTCACCTCAGCTCTTTTAGTTGTGGGCTCGTCATTCTTGCTTTTCATGCCATCATCAACTTTTAGCTCTTTCACAATGTGGTTCTTCAAGTAGAACTTTGCATCGTCGAAGTGTGACTCTGCCTCGGTGAATGGCGCATCATCGGCAACTATCTTCTTCTCGACTTCACCCTCATAGTATTTTAAACATTGATGGTAGGTAGATGGAACTACTTTATTCTCATGTATCCAAGGCCTTCCAAGAAAGACATTGTATGAAGACTTCGCATCGATCACATGCAGCCATGCACTTGATTGCATATCTTCAATGGTGATTCCCAGCCTTATCGCGCCTATGGCTCTTTTCCCTCCTTGGTGGAATCCTTGGATCATCACACGACTTTCTGAGAGTTCGTTCATGGGAATACCAAGTTCTTTCACAGTGCGAATTGGCAAAATGTTCACTGAGGATCCTCCATCAACGAAAATTTGATTTACCCTTTCATCACACATATAGCCAACCAGGTACAATGGGCGGTTATGAGGAGTGTCCCCAAGCAGAAGATCAACATTTGTGAACGTGGCTTTTTCCTCACAAGCATTAACTTCTTGAGGAGTGGACTCGATAAGCTTTTCCGAAGATGGTGCCAACGGTAGGTCATCATCCTTTCTTTCCCTTCGTCAGTATTGCAACAAGAGGCATCAATACCCCCATGGAAAATCTTCGTGCGAAACCAACTTGGTAAAAACTCCTCCAAGGTCACTGGATGTCATGTCTTTTGAGGGTGGTGCACCTCCACTTTCGCTTTATTTACATATTAGCAAAAATAATATCATAGCCACTTTTAGGGCTACCAATTGGACTATAGACATTGTTTGTAAAGTAATTGAGAAAATTTTATATTGCTATACATAAACTTTATTACCTTTTCTATTCAAGTTTCAATTTAATTATATACTATATATAAATTTACCAATTATATACACTTTAATAATTAAATGAGTATCCATTTATATTAGGAATCAATTATTTCCCATCCTTATTCTCTCTCCCCCCTTCTCTCCCTCTCAATCCCTAATTTCGATAATGTAGAGAAACAATTCCATGCTTATTGAAATTCCAGTAATGTAGAGCTGATGGTGTTGCACAATTGTTGTTCAAATTCCAGTAATATTGCAGAATTGGTGTTCAAATTAAAATTGTCAATCAATAAATTTTGAAGGTGTTTGACTCTCCACCATTGACAGCCATTAAAAAGCTTTGAAGCTTTGAATTTGAATTTGAGTTTTCAAAAATCATTATTTGTTTGGATTGAGTGTTGTTACAAACAATTGGGAATATTGTTTGGAGTTTATATCTCAATTTTGAGAGTATTTTGGTGAAGATTAGACTTGATTT
>ML391389.1:2160-46783 GCA_005239525.1 Nicotiana knightiana
TTTTCTGCTCCTAGAACCCCACAGCAAAATGGGGTTGTTGAAAGGAAAAACATAACTCTTGAAGACATGGCAAGAACCATGCTTCTATCAAGAAAACTACCTCACAGCTTCTGGGCAGATGCAATTAACACTGCATGCTACATTATTAATAGATGCAAGACCAGACCTCTGGTAGAGAAAACTCCCTATGAATTACTTAAAGGGAGAAAGCCCAACATTATCCTATCTTAGGGATTTTGGATGCAAGTGTTATGTGCATAATAATGGCAAAGATTCTCTAGGAAAATTTGATCCCAGAAGTGATGAGGGAGTGTTCTTGGGATATTCAACACATAGAAAATCTTATAAAATATACAATAAAAGAACTATGTGTGTATAAGAAAGTGCACATGTTGTCTTTAATGAAACTAACACTTTATCTGAGAGACAGGAACTAGAAGATGAGGAGCTTGGACTGGTGAGGAGCAATAACCACATTGAATTACCTATGGCAGATGGAACAGGTGATGGACCAGGTTCAACAACCCCACGCAACTCGACAGGGGGAATTCTGCATGAAAATACTGGCCCTAATCCTATTCCACAACTACAAGACAACATGGAACAATCCAGAAGTGAACAACTGGTACTCAAACCACACAGATATCAGAGTTCTCACCCTCTTGAGAACATCATAACAGATTTGGCATCTGGAATCAAGACAAGATCATCCTTGAAAAATCTGTGTGCATTTGATGCCTTTCTATCCATGATCAAACCAAAGAACATTGGGGAAGCCCTACAAGATGCTGATTGGGTAAATTCCATGCAAGAAGAGATGAATCAGTTTGAAAGAAGTCAAGTATAGCACTTGGTACCCAGGTCATTGGGTAGATCTGTAATTGGCACCAAGTGGGTCTTCAGGAAGAAGATCGATGAGGATGGAACTATTACAAGGAATAAGGCAAGATTAGTTGTTCAAGGATATAGTCAAGAAGAATGAATTGACTATGATAAGACATTTGCCCCTGTGGCAAGACTGGAGGCAATCAGACTTCTTATAGCATTTGCTGCACACATGGAATTCACTCTTCATCAGATGGATGTTAAGAGTGCCTTTCTAAATGGATATCTGAAGGAAGATGTATATTTCAAGCAGCCTCCAGGCTTTGAAATCAATGAATCACCTGACTACGTATACAAACTCGACAAGGCTCTATATGGTCTCAAACAGACACCAAGAGCATGGTACGAAAGATTATCAAAATTCCTGCTAGAACGTGGGTACAAATGAAGCAAAATTGATAGTACCTTGTTCTTAAGGGAAAAAGGTAAGGATCTTCTGGTTGTGCAAATATATGTGGATGATATCATATTTGGAGCGACTTCTGAGAAATTGAGCAAGGAATTTGCTATACTAATGGGAAGTGAGTTTGAGATGAGCATGATGGGTGAGCTAAACTTTTTCTTAGGCTTGCAAATTAAGCAAAACCCAAATGGAACAATGATCCACCAACAAAATTATGTGAAAGAATTGCTCAAGAAGTTTAAAACGGAAGACTCAATAGAAATAGACACTCACATAGCCACAGCTACAAAATTGGATATGGATGAACCTGGTTCATCTGTTGATCAGAAGCTATATAGAGGGATGATTAGGTCTCTATTGTATCTAATTGCCAGCAGACTTGATATTGTGTTCAGTGTGGGATTATGTGCTAGGTTTCAAGCAAATCCAAAGGAGTCCCACCTCACTGCAGTAAAGAGAATTTTGAGATATTTGAAAGGCACCACTGATTTGTGCCTTTGGTATCCTAAAGGTAGTAATTTCGACCTTGTAGGATATGCTGATGCTGATTATGCAGGATTCCTGGTTGACAGGAAAAGTACTTCAGGTATGGCTCACTTTTTGGGTTCATGCCTTGTGTCTTGGGCTACCAAGAAACAAAATTCAGTAGCCTTGTCTACTGCTGAGGCTGAATATGTGGCTGCAGCCTCATGTTGTGCCCAGTTGTTATGGATCAAACAACAACTCATGGACTTTGGTATTGATGTGGGATGCATTCCTATATTTTGTGATAACACTAATGCTATTAGTATGACGAAGAACCCGATTCATCACAAAAGGACTAAGCACATAGATGTTAGACACCATTTCCTAAGGGATAACTATGAAAAAGGAATGATCTCAATCGAATTTTGTGCTACTGATCATCAAATTGCTGATATATTCACTAAAGCACTTAGTAGGGAGCATTTTGAGAGATACAGGCTGGAATTAGGGATGATTAAGATCACCTGATTGAAGAGAAAGAAATGTTTTTTATATAAATGAATTTTTGGCTAGAAAAGTTTTAGGTACTTAATAAAATTAATAATTTCTTAGCATCATGTCTTTATTGACATACTCTTGTGCCATGTATTAATATGATTCTTTGGTTGCTAATGATGTTTCTCTATATTTGTAAATTGAGGCAAATTAAGGACTTCAACACGACGAAACTGGTTCATCTCTGCTGGTTCATCTGACTGACAATGTACGTACTCATCTCCATACAATTATTGAACTAATTACAGTCACACATGAGCAGGATTCTATCTATATTTGGTTCATTTCAAAGTCCTTGTACTAATCCTTAATTGAACCCGTTCCAAGAATTCACATCAATACTCAATTAGCCTAGAAGTAGGGAACTCTTAACCGTCAAATCAATGACACTCCTACAACTATTAGACTTCCACTTGAATAAATTTTCTACCCGTTGTATAATTAATAGCCATATCTTATATAAGGGTCACCATTACTCTCCTCTTCATAAAGTAATCGTCGAACCTAGATCATTAGTCTTCAAACCCAAAAAATGATCACTCTTTCTTTTCTTCCTAAACTTCACTCATAATCATGTCTTCACCACCATCTGCTTCATCTTCTTCATCACCAAATCGTGATTACGATAGAGGGAACTATGAATCAGATTCAAATGCTCCATCGGTATACAGTTCTCAATCTTCAGAAAAAACCTCAACTCCTGAAAACCCTCCTATCCCTGAAAAACCTTCTAGTCCAAAACCCACATCTCACCCTAACCCAGCCCCTCTTGGTCGTCGTGTAAAGGTTCTTTCCAGAAAATCAGTGGCTTCTGGATCACGTGCAAAATTCTTGGAGGCAATTCTGCAGGCTGAAAAGCATAATAAGTCTGAATTATCAAGTGAATCCTTTAAATAAGCCAACGAGGATGAAGCACCTGGTTCATCAAATTCTGAACAAGGTAATCTTGATGCAATTTCTGAGTCTGCTAATGCTGAGAACATGTTTGTTCTGGTTGGGTCAGTAGTGGATGTTGAAGTTCCTAGTAGGCAAAGAAAATTGGAAAAAGGAAAAGTTCATGAGGGAAAGGGATTTGGGGAGGATGGTACTACATTGACTATTTGTGGTCCCATTCCTGAGAAGGCCGGAGAAGATGTCACAGAGTTAGGGGGAAGTGTAGTCGAGGAAGCATCGGCAGGTCTAGCTAGCTTAAAGAAAGGAGTAGATGAACCTGGTTCATCTGGGGATCAAACGTTGGCTGAAAGGCTAAGGAAACTGGGGGAGTCCTATAACCCCAAGAAAAGGAGGACTCAAAAGTCCAAGAAGGCTACTAACCCAGTTCCCTCTAAGAAGAGAAAAACTTATGTAGCTGCTAAGGCTCTTGTTCCTAAGGTACGTGCTACACGTACTGTTGTGAGAGAAGAAGAAGAACTGCTTGAGAAGGCTTTGCTTGAGAGCAAGAAAAAGAGAGTTGCAAGGGAAAGGCTAAAGTAGGAGAACCTGTGGAGACTGTTGTGATTTAGGAGGATACGATGGACCTGGTACATCATGAGGAACAGACTGCTCCTGTTGTGGTTGAGGCACCAAAATCAAAAAGGGCTAAGGCTTCTTCGAAGAAGTCAGCTACAGTGTCTTCCACACTCACAAAATCTGTTAAAAGGGCCAGGTCCAAATTAATAAAGGTGAAGGTTGTTGAAAAAGATGATGATAGAGAGTGGAGTGGAGAAGATGAGGGGGAAGTTGGTGAGATGACTAATGACAGAATCACCTTGTTTGGTGAAAGAACAATTCTGAAGGGAAAGTTGGTGAAGGATCTTGAGGAACCTGGGATGAGATACCTGCTGGACACACTGGATGTTCAAGGGTGGAAGAACATGGTTCTTCATATTTAAGGAAGGTTGTCTAGAGCTGAACTCGTGGAATTCATGGGTAATGCAGTGGTCAAAGAAGGCAGGGTCACTACCACAGTCAAAGGAATTCAAGACTCCTTTGATGCTAAAGAACTGGGAGAAATTCTGCAAATTCCTGCTGAGGCTACGAGGATTACACGAGGCAAAGATGGCCTAGTTTAGATGGGATGGCCTCAGCAATCAATATTACCAGATTCTTCAGTGACAATGAAAGGGAAATAGAACCCACGCCAGTCTACAAAAGTGAAATGAAGCGAAAACACAAGTTGCTCTTCGAGTTTGTCATCAAGTTCTTGCTACCAAGACAAGAAAGAAGGCACATAGCCAACTATATGGATATGACCTTGATGGAATGTTTGTTTAGGGGTAAGCAGATAAATTGGCCAGCCTTCACCATCCAACTCTTGGACAGAGTTGTGAATGGAACAAAAGCACATGCAATCCCATATGGCTTTATTCTGACAGTTGTGCTTGCTCATTTTGATGTTCCTGTGAAAAAGGCTGAGATGGCTACTGCCAAGGACTATTTTGGGAAGGATACTTTGCTGACTTGTGATTATACTGTCAATGATCCTGCAGATAAACCTGGTTCATCTAGGAAGCAGCCTGTCAACAGCAAAGTTAGAACTCTGGTTCAGGAAAACGAGATCAAGGATATGGAAATCCTTCGTTTGAAGTCTCGTTTGATTGAGGTTGAAGTTGAGCGGGATGCTCTCAGGGCTGAATTAGCAAAAGAGAAGGAAAAGAACGAGGGTGTTCTTAATCAGATGCTTTCTCTTCTACAGTCCAAGACCACAACCTCCTCTGCACCTTCCCATCCTAGGCTGTCCAAAGCTTCCAAAACCCCTCTTTAGACCAGTTGTTATGCTTCTTTTGTTTTTATTCTATTTTGCTCATGGTTAGAGCTTGTTTTTATTTTGTTTGTATGGTGTTTGATGTACGTTCCTAATCGAAGATTTTTTGCTGTTTTGTTATTGACTTGTCTCAATTTCTTAGATAGCTTACATTTATTGGTTTCTTATGATGATTAATCATGTTTCCATCTGCAGTAGCCTCAATAGCCATGAGTAATTGTTAACAACACTGGTGATTTTATCATTTTGCAAACTTTTCGATGATGCCAAAAGAGAGAAATAAAAAGTGCTTTTATATTTCAAGTGATTTATAACCTAATGAACCTGGTTTCTCTATGATAATTGCTTAAAAAATATACAAAGTGTTTGAGTTGTATACAGGGAGAAGCACAAAGTTTGTCATCATCAAAAAGGGGGAATTTGTTGACCTATGTCACTGCATAGTTTTAAAGATTGACAAAAGGCTGACCAGTTGAACCAGGTCCATCAGAGCACACATCGTGAACTGACGAGCTGGCACATGAACTATATATGCTTAGGAGATGTTTTGAATATGAAATATCAATGTACCAAGAGTTTGTCTCCTAATGCGAAAAGGTTGCAAACTGATCTGATTAATTGAAGTCGAATTCAGCAAGAAAAGTAACAAAAGAAAGGAAGTTGAGTTTGGTTCGAATTGGTTCACCCAGGTAGATTTGAACTGGAATTGGAAGACAAGCTCAACGACTGACTCTATAAATACTTGATGTATTTCTGCTGGAATTCAGAACGCACAAGTGCAGAAGTGAATCAAGATCTGAAAGCAAAATTCCCAGATATTTTGCAAGCAAAATTACTGTGTGATTCAAAGGCTACAGTTCAACTAGAAGAACTAGTACCATCAGATTGATTATTAAGTCTAGCTGATTGTAATAGGAGTTTTTAATATTGTATCTTTCAGCTTTCATAGAAGCAATTGTAATAGGTACGTAGTGTTCAAGTTAGAGTTAACTTGAGGTGTGTAAAAATTAGCTAGGGGCTAGTTACTACAAAGGGTTAAAGTTAATCCTTAGGATTACAAAAGATTTTATTTTGTAAGTTCGTTTGGCTCAGAGTTTCTAGTGAAGAGTTGAGCAAATCTTATTGAGGAGTAGGTCGTGGTTTTTTCACCTTTTGAGCCAGGTGTTTTCCACGTAAAAATATTTGTGTTTTTACTTTACTGCTTATTATTATTCTGCAACATTAGTAGTTGGAACACCAAGAAGAACCAGGTTCTTCTACTGAGACAGCACTCGAAAATTGGGTACCACACAAAGTAACATATCTTCTTGTGTGGTATTGAAGTCTAAAACATCAAGGCTCAAAAGCAAACAAGACCGAATACAAAGTGCGTTGAGCAAATCAATACGAAGACTTAAATCACAAAAATGGTAAAAACTCACTCATAAGAAGTAGCCACTGAAAGGAATTCCAAGCACAAAGAGAAGCAGCATAACGAGGGGAAAACAATGCAAATATAGCAACGATTCTATATATTCAAGTTCGCAACCAAGAAACCAAATCATCCCAGCAAGGGATTCAACTATAACCAATCTCACTTAGACAATTAGCTTCACCGAATAAACTCAGCTTGAACAATGCTCAATATATAGGCAGCATCAAAGAAATTCCATCAACATGGGCAGTCAAATTAAAACGAAGTAGTACTTAAGGGAAAATCATTTAAATCAAAATGTACGACTCACGAGCATGCTTGACACCAACGTATAGATATTCCAATTACTTGTTAGACAATTATAGGACGAGATCATATTAGTTTTAGTCACATAGGTAGTGTATGAAGAAAGATATAGTATAACGGTAGGAAAGGCAAAGTCTTCATTTAAGTCAATTGAGGTCAAATAAGAAACAAGGAATGCTAGGCAAGTACTTCTAATTTGAGCAGGAAGAGATGAAACTAGAAATCAGGAATTCAGATATAACAATTTCAATTCATACATNGTTCCGAATAATAAAGTCTTAATCTTTACAATATTATAAAAATCGACCCAAAAGTCGACCCCCGGGCCCGCACCTCGGAACCCGACAAATTTTATAAATTTCAATTACCCACTACGGTACGAGTTCACCCATACTAAATTTATCCAATTCTGATAGCATTTGATCTTTCAAATCATGATTTTATATTTTAGAAGTTTTCTTTCAAAACCCACAATCCCCTCAATCCAAAACATAAATTAAATGATAAAAATAAGAACTAATTTATGAAATATAATTAATTATAGTGGAAGAACACTTACCCGTTCGATTTGTGTGAAAACCCCTCAAAGAATCGCCCAAAATCGAGCTCTAGAAGTAAAAATATGTTAAAAATAGCTTAACCCTCGTTTTTGAAATCTTTATATTCTGCCCAATCAATTATGCATCGCGAACGCGGATAAAGAGGTGCGTTCGCGAAGAAGGAAAAATGAAGCTGCCCAGATTTGTACTATGCGAACGGGGCACTGAGTATGCAAACGCGTAGAAGAAGAATTGCAGAACCTATGCGAACGCGGATATATCATTGCGATCGCGAAGAGGAATCAACCTACAGACCCCCAGCCCCATTTCTATTATGTGAACGCGAAGCTTTGGATGTGATCGCGATGAAGGAGAAAATGTGCTTTCACGATCACGGACTACTATATGCGAACGCAGTGAAGGAAATCACTGGGCGAGTCAGACAACTCTATGTGATCGCGGTTAGTCCTATGCGATCGCAAGGAGAAAACCAGAAGGCAAATTTCAGATGTTCAAAAATAGGGAAAATGGACACGACACCCATCCGAAATTCACCCGAGCCCTCGGGACTCAAAACCATATATACACACAACCTCTACAACATCCTACGGACTTATTCATGTAATCAAATCACCAAAATAACATAATAAACATCGAATTAAACCTCAAAATCAATGAAATTTCTCAAAACTTCTTTAAACATCAAATTTTATGTTTAAGGTCCGAATCACGTCAAACTAAGTCCGTTTCTTACCAAATTTCACAGATAACACATATAAGTCATATATGTGATGACCCAAAAGGTCCTCCTGTATATTTCAAGCTAATTCTATGTTTTGAGTCGTGAAAACCTCCTTCTATCTTACATCAATTTGCGTGTGGAGCCCGTGCGTGTAGCCCGGAAACCTTTATGTGAAAAACTGATAAAAATGATAATTTTTGTATTAGAAATTTGAATAAAGTTGACTTCGGTCAATATTTTTGGTAAACGGATCCGGACCCATGTTTTGACGGTCCCGAAGGGTCCGTAGGAAAATATGGGACTTGGACGTATGCCCGGAATCGAATTCCGAGGTCCCACGTCCGAGAAATGGATTTTTAAAGAAATTATTTTCTGAAAAATATAAGAGATTTTGAAAATGGAATTTGAGGTGAAACCTGTGATATCGGGCCCGTATCTTGGTTCCGGGAACCGGTACAGGTTCTATATGTTTTATATGTGTTATCTGTGAAGTTTGGTATGAAACGAACTTCGTTTGGCGTGATTCGGACCTTAAATGCAAAAATTGAGGTTTTAAGAGGTTTTGAAATATTTCATTGATTTTAGGTTTAATTCGTTGTTTTTGATATTATTTTGGTGGTATTATTACACGAATAAGTCCATAGGACGTTTTTGAGGTTGTGTGCATATTTGATTTTGAGCTCCGAGGGCTCAGGTGAGTTTCGGGTAGGTGTCGGGGTGCAAAAACGTAGGAAAATCTGGTGTTGGAGGCTGTTTTTGGTGTCTGGTGTCTAACACTATGCGATCGCATGAGAGGAGGGATTCTGCCACTCTATGCGATCGCATAGGCAAGGCAGTGACCGCATAGGTGTATAGGAAAGCTGGAGGGCTGGTAGTGTACTGTGCGACTGCATTAGCTGGTTTGCGATTGCATAGGGTGGGGTCAGTGGTCCTGTGCGATCGCAATGCATTATCCGCGATCGCATAGCATGTTTTGGTCAGTAACATCATTTCTTCTATGTGATCACATTGTTTTATTCGCGATCGCATTGCTTTAAATCACTGGGAAGAATATAAACTTCCAAAAATCGGGGTTTCACCATTTTTAACATATTTTGACTTCTAGAACTCGATTTTGGGTGATTCTTTGAGGGGTTTTCACACAAATCGAATGGGTAAGTGTTCTTCCAGTAGAATTAAATATATTTCACTAATTAGTTCTTGTTTTTATCATTTAATTTGTGTTTTGGGTTGAGGGGATTGTGGGGTTTGAAAGAAAACTTCTAAGATGTAAATTCATGATTTGAAAGACCAAATGATATCGGAATTGGATAAATTTAGTATGGGTGAACTCGTATCGGAATGGGTAATCAGAATTTGTAAAAATTTTCGGGTTCCGAGGTGCGGGCTCGAGGGTCAACTTTTATAATTTTGAAAAGATTGAGACTTTATTATTCAGAATAGTTCCTTATACATTTTATGTGTATTTTGAAGTTGTTTTAATTGATTGTGATCCGTTCAGAGGTCTTTCCGCCCGAGAAGTCTATTTATGAGTACCGGGTTGTAGTCTTTGAGGTAAGTATCTTGCCTAACCTTGTGGGGGGGAACTACCCCTTAGGATTGAGTCTTCCTTGTTGATTGTAGTCCGAGTAAGCGAGGTGACGAGTGTGTACTCGGACTTATTTGCAATTAGATTGGCCTTTTAGGATTTGTAGGTTCTTATATTACCCGTGTATGATTTGTAATTGTTACATTTGAATCCTTGGTTGTTAATTTCATCCCTTCTTGTTTAAATTAGAATTACTTGTCTTTTGGATTCCTTCGTTGGCTATTTGACTTTACTCGACTTAACTGAATATTCTACTTCTCTTATAATCATGCTATATTTTCTTCCTAGCTTGCCTAATTGACTATAATTAGTGTCATCTAGCCTTATAGTTGACTAGCCGTAGTTGGAACATCTATTCGTTGGAGTCAAGCATGCTCGTGAGTCTTACACTGTGATTTATATGACTATTCACTTAACTGCTACTTAGGTCTAATTGTTAGACATTTATGTTATTGGTATTTCCTTGATGTTGCCTATTACTGAGCCTTTGTTAAAGTTGAGTTTATTCCGTGAAGTTAACTATTTAGGTGAGATTGGTTATAGTTCTTTCCCTTGCCGGGATTGTGTGGTTTCTCTTATTATTCCATTGTTGATGATGTTGTTTGCCTTGTTGACTCCCTTGCCGGGATGGTATGATTTCTATTGT
The DNA here is from genome assembly GCA_005239525.1 of Nicotiana knightiana. Classification (NCBI taxonomy): domain Eukaryota; kingdom Viridiplantae; phylum Streptophyta; class Magnoliopsida; order Solanales; family Solanaceae; genus Nicotiana; species Nicotiana knightiana. Next base: position 12,447 of record ML391389.1, read on the forward strand.
TGTTTATATTGTTGATGATACTGTTTGCGTCGTAGACTCCCTTGCCGGGATGTTGTGATTTAGCACGAGGGGGCATTTTGTGCCATGTTTATGTTATTTAGCACGAGGGGACATTCCGTGCTGTGTTTATGTTATTTAGCACGAGGGGACATTCTGTGCCGTATTTGCGGTTATCTAGCACGAGGGGGCATTCCGTTCCGTATTTTTATGCATTATTATTTTTGTTGTTCCTGTTTGCTATTTACTGCATTTATTGGCAAGATTTGATATTTCCTCCTGTACTGCATTGAAATTTCTGAGTTACGGACTGCGTTCCGATGGATAAATCTTGAGCAGATTTTGATCAAGGGATTTTATTGAAAAAGCAATGTTTTTGAAATGAGTATATTTGAATGACTTTTACATCAAAGATATATTTGAAAAGCACTAGTCTTGCCTAAAATGATATTTGAAAGTCAATTATTGGGAAAGCCTCTTTAGAAAGCTTCATATTTTGAAAGAAACTATGTTTTACGTAATTCTCTCTATTAATTATATTTATATCTACTTTTGGACAAAGAATGTTTTCAAAGTAAACTCTTCCATACTAAAATGATTTTATTTGCAAAAGTTTTTCATATGAACTGTCGTTTAAAGATTTTTACCTGTTATGGATTTTAATGGCTAAGGCCCGATGTGAACAAATAGACGTGGAGTTGAGTTATCAGTGTTCTGTATTGTATTGTGTTTCCTTTCGATTCGTCTTGTTTTGTTGTCCATCTTTCTGTGTATTTTTTTGTGTTGTTTCGTGATTGATTTCTGTAATTTCCTTCTGCTTTATATTTTCATTGTTGTGAATTATTCCGTGAAGTTTTAGATAGATGTAATGTTCGGTCATTTCTATATTCATGTTATTTATTTTGTAGACTAGTGGTGTCTTGACTAGTCCTCGTCACTACTCCACTGAGGTTAGTCTTGATACTTACTGGGCACCACTGTGGTTTGCTCATACTACACTTCTGCACATTTTTGTGTGCAGATCCAGGTATATTTTGTACTAGCTGTGTGGATGATTATCGAGGAGACTCAAGGTAACCTGCTGCTGCGTTCGCAGGCTTCGGAGTCACCTTCTTTGCATTTATTATTCATACACTGTTGTATTTATTTCCAAACAGTTGTACATAGAAGTTGTAGAAGAGTCGTAGAGCTTATGACTTGTACTATCGGTTTTGGGAAATTTTGTATATTCTGTTGAGATTCTATTTCAAGACTGTTAGTTTTCCTTTTATTTTTGTTATTATTCAGTAACTGCTAGGCTTACCTAGTCCCTAAGACTAGGTGCCATCACGATACCCAACGGAGGGAATTTTGGTCGTGACAAGTTGGTATCAGAGCTCTAGGTTCATAGGTGCTACAATTCATAAGCGAGTTTAGTAAAGTCTTGCGGATCGGTACGGAGACGTCTGTACTTATCTTCGAGAGGCTATGGAGCTATTAGGACAATTTCACTTCCTTCATTCCCGTCGTGCGAGTTCATTGATCTTGAAGTTTGAAATTTTGTTCCTTTCCCTCACCGATGGTGAGGACACAAGCTGCGGTTCCTGATGATGTTACCCCAAAGCGAAAGTCACAATGGTCAGAGACTGAGGCCAATGAGGAGCACGTGCCGCAGTTAAGATGCCTACCAGAACAGCCGTTGAGAAGTCGCAGTAGTTCCAGTAAGGGACGTGTACTGGGGGTGCATGTTGCTACCCCAAACTTAAGGAGGCCTAGGCATAGTATTGAGTACAATTGGTATATTGACTCAGGCAGGGTTGATTCTAGTGCACCAGATGCTTCACAGATCAGGGGAGGAGTTCAGACTCCCACCGTCTACACTCCAGACTAGCTAGATCACATTGGTCAGGTACCCGTTGTCATGACATCACGACATGTGGTTTCAGTTTAGCCTGTGGTTAGGACAGTAGCCTTAGAGGAAGAATACCTTATACTTGAGAGGTACAGAAAGTATCACCCTTCTATCTTTCAGTGGATTGGCGGCAGATGGTGCACAGGGTTTCTGGGAGGAGTGTCACAATATTCTTCGCGCTTCGGGTATCATGGAGACGAGCGGGTTTGTTTTTTGTCATGTATCAGGTTCAGAGTAGCGGGTGGATCAGTGGCGGCGGCATATGAGTTGAGGTCACCTGACCGAGTTAGCTTCACTAGCATGGATTCAGTTTTCGGAGATGCTTTGAGGGAGGTTGCACCTCAGTTCCTTCGGCATGTACGGCGAGTGGAGTTTGAGCAGTTGCGTTAGGGCGTTGTGTCACTATGGGAGCATGTCGTTAAATTCAGTGAGTGGGCCATCATGCACTTCACTTGGTTGCTTCAGCTGGGAGATGAGTCAGTAGAGTCATTTGGGAGATTCAGGCATGATATTCGGTTTAGCGGGACTCGAGAGTTAGAGTAGGATGACTCGTTTCAGCAGGTAGTAGGGATCGCTCACCGGTTAGAGCGCTCGTGGGACCGGGAGCGAGAGGACAGACGAGATCAAAGAGAGAGTTCAGGGAGGCAATGAGGCCTCGTAGATCGGAGGAATCTTGTCACGACCCAAATTTCCCTCCGTTGGATATCGTGATGGAACCTAGTCTTAGGGACTAGGTAAGCCTAACAGTTACTGAATAACAACAATAATAAAAGAAGGCTAGCAGTCTTGATATAAAATCTCAACAAAATCTCAAGTAATAAGTTCTACGAATCTTATACAACTTCTAAGTACAACTGTTTGAAAGTAGATACAACAGTGTATGAATAATAAATACAAGAAGGTGACTCTGACGCCTGCGAACGCAGCAGCAGGTTACCTTGAGTATCCTCGGCAATCATCCACACAGCTACTGGTCTACAAAATAAATAACATGAATAACATGAATGTAGAAATGACCGAACGTTACATCTATCTAAGACTTCTCAGGATAATCCACCAAAATGACAATATAAAGCGGAAGGAAATTACAGAAATCAATCACGAAACAACACAAAAATACACAGAAAGATGGACAGCAAAACAAATCGAATCGAAAGGAAACACAATACAAAAGAGGACACCGATAACTCAACTCCACGTCGGTTTGTTCACATCGGGCCTTAGCCATTAAAATCCATAACTGGTAGAAATCTTTAAACAGCCTCATATGAAAATCTTTTGCAAATAAAAATTATTTTAGTATGGAAGAGTTTACTTTGAAAACATACTTTCTCCAAAAGTAAATATAAGTATAATCAATAGAAAGAATTACGCAAAACATAGTTTCTTAAAAACTACGAAGCTTTCCATAGAGGCTTTCCCAATATATGACTTCTAAATATCATTTTAGGCAAAACTAGTGCTTTTCAAATATACCTTCGATGTAAAAGTCATTCAAATATAATCATTTCAAAACCATTGCTTTTACAATAATACTTTTCAATAAAATCCCTTGATAAAAATCTACTCAAGATTTATCCACCGGGACTCAGTCCGTCACTCAGAAATTTCCATGCAGTACAGGAGGAATATCAAATCTTTCCAATAAATACAGTAAATGGCAAACAAGAGTGACGGAAATAATAATGCATAAATAAGGCACGGAATGTCCCTTCGTGCTAACATAACATAACATGGCACGAAATGTTCCCTCGTGCTAGCAAAACATAACATGGCACGAAATGTCCCCTCGTGCTAACATAACATAACATGGCACGGAATGTCCCTCGTGCTAACGTAACATAACATGGCACGGAATGTCCCCTCGTGCTAACACAATATAACATGGCACGCAATGTTCCCTCGTGCTAAATAACATAAACATGGCACGGAATGTTCCCTCGTGCTAAATAACATAAACATGGCACGGGATGTTCCCTCGTGCTAAATATCATAAACATGACACGGAATGTTCCCTTGTGCTAAATATCATAACCATGGCACGGAATGTTCCCTCGTGCTAAATATCATAAACATGGCACATAGTGTTCCTTCGTGCTTTACACTCTTCCTTACCCAAAAAATATCAAGAACAACAGTTGGCAAGGAAAACCCAACAATATGCCCCATAAATCACCACATCCCGGCAAGGGAGTCAACAATACAAACAATATCATTAACAACATAACCAGTAATAGAAACAATAACATCACGGCAAGGAAGTCAACAGTACAAACGATATCACTCACAGCATAAACAGTAATAGGAACCATCACATCTCGGCAAGGGAGTCAACAATACAAACCATATCATTAAAGTCATAGATAGTAACAGAAACCATAACATCCCGGCAAGGGAAACAACTATAACCAATCTCACCTAGACAGTTTACTTCACGGAATAACACTCAGCTTAAAACAAAAGGCCCAATAATAGGCAACATCAAGGAAATACCAATAACATAAATGTCTAACAATTTGACCTAAGTGGAACTTAAGGGAATAGTCATATAAATCACAATGTAAGACTCACGGGCATGCTTGACACCAACGAATAAATGTTCCAACTACGGCTAGTCAACTATAAGGATAGATGACACTAATTATAGTCAATTAGGCAAGCTAGGAAGAAAATATAACATGATGATAAGAGAAGTAGAATATTTAGTTAAGTCAAGTAAAGTCAAATAGCCAACGAAGAATCCAAAAAAACAAGTAATTCCAATTTAAACAGGAAGGAATGAAATTAACAATCAAGGATTCAAGTGTAACAATTACAAATCATAAACAGGTAATATAAGAATCTACGAATCCTAAAAGGGCAATCTAATTGCAAATAAGTACGAGTACACACTCGTCACCGCGCATACTCGAACTACAATCAACAAGGAAGACTCAATCCTAAGGTGTAGTTCCTCCACACAAGGTTAGGCAAGATACTTACCTCAAAGACGACAACCCGGTACTCAAAATAGACTTCTCGGGCGGAAAGACCTCCGGGCGGCTTACAATCAACTAAAAAAACTTCAAAATACACATAAAACGTATAAGGAACGATTCCTAATAATAAAGTCTCAATCTTTACAAAATCATAAAAATCGACCCAAAAGTCGACCCCCGGGCCCGCACCTCGGAACCCGACAAATTTTACAAATTCTGATTACCCATTCCGATACGAGTTCACCCATACTAAATTTATCCAATTCCGATAACATTTGGTCTTTCAAATCATGATTTTTCATTTTAGAAACTTTCTTTCAAAACCCACAATCCCCTCAACCCAAAACACAAATTAAATGATGAAAACAAGAACTAATTCGTGAAATATAATTAATTATAGTGAAAGAACACTTACCCATTCGATTTGTGTGAAAAACCCTCAAGGAATCGCCCAAAACCGAGTTCTAGAAGTCAAAATATGTTTAAAATGGTGAAACCTCCGATTTTGCAAACTTTTATTCTGCCCAGGTGTTTTGTGAATCACGATCGCGGGAATCGAGGCACGATCGCGTAGAAGGAAAATGAAGTTGGCTTAAAATTCTCTACGCAATCGCGAAATAGCTTATGCGATCGCGTATAAGGAGTAAGTTGGATTCTGATCGCGGACCAACTATTGCGATCGCAGTGAAGGAATTTATTGGGCGACTCAGACACTCTATGCGATCGCGGATCCTTATATGCGATCGCATAGAAGGAAACCAGATGGCAGTTTTCAGCAGTTAAAAATAGGGAAAATGGACCCGGAACCTATCCGAAACACAATCGAGTTCTCGGGGCTCAAAACCAAATATACACACAACCTCAAAAATATCCTACGGAGTTATTCGAGTAATCAAAACACCAAAATAACATCATAAGCATCGTATTAAACCTCAAAATCAATGAAATTTCTAAAAACTTCTTTAAACATCATTTTTTTTGCATTTAAGGTCTGAATCACGTCAAACTTAATCTGTTTCATACCAAACTTCACAGATAAAACATATAAATCATATCGAACTTGTATCGGGCTCCGGCACCAAGATACGGGCCCGATACCACAGGTTTCACATAACATTTTAATTTTCAAAAACCTTTATATTTTTCAGAAAATAATTTTCTTTAAAAATTCATTTCTCGGACTTGGGACCTCGGAATTCGATTCCGGGCATACGCCCAAGTCCCACATTTTCCTACGGACCCTCCGGGACCATCAAATAACGGGTCCGGGTCAGGGTCCGTTTACCAAAAACGTTGACCGAAGTCAACTTTATTCAAATTTCTAATACAAAATTATCATTTTTATCAGTTTTTCAAATAAAGGCTTCCCGGCTACAGGCCCGGGTTGCGCACGTAAATTGAGGTAAGATAGAAGGAGGTTTTCACAATCTCGGAACATAGAATTAGCTAGAAAATTACGGAATGACCTTTTGGGTCATCACATCCTCCCCCTCTTAAACAAACGTTCGTCCTCGAACGTGTCACGATTCACCTTGAACTTATCCAATCACTAATTGTACACTTTTAACACATACCCGTGGGTGATCCCATGTCACCCCAACCCAAGAAAGCCAGATGAAACAATCACAACAGCAATATAGCCTTCACATCACCACTGATAAGCCTCACACCTCTACTTCTCACCCTCTACTCATTTACAAAAGACCCGATTCTAAATCCATATCCGGCATTAGCCTCAATCAGCTACATCAACTCATGACTACACCTACAAGGCATGACCACACAACATAGTACATCACACATAGGCTCACATAACACTTTTGATCACAATAGCTGCCCGAAATCAACTCGACATTGGCAATTAGCCCCACATATGAAAGAACTTTGTTCCCAAACCCCATACACTGATAATGATGCAATAAACACGAAGTCTTCATTATTAAACATCTGAGTCACCAGCCACGACTGACACCACCAGGCACACATCCCGCAAACTAAACTAAAGAAAACACATAACGGAATGACTGAATATGAAAATAGAAACATACAAAGGAACTATCAAACAAGCCCATAGGCACAAATCTCTATCAATACCGACTTACCAAAAGCAATATAACAAGGAAGAAGCAAAGCATATGAACAAATCACAAGGATTCCATCCTGATAAAATTCCACCGCGGTACTCAGCCCGGTCTAAACATATCGAATCCCAAATATCACGAGGACCTCTCCCTCAACTCTGAATCACATACCGAAAATATAGCATACCAATTGAAATTCCTCCGCTAATTCATCTCAGCTGATAAAATCATAACGCTAGTTGATCTCACATCTCGGTGGAATATTAAATCATAAATCGTAAGCAAAATATTTAGGAAAATCACCTAAAGCTTACCCCGAAGAACAACAAGGACTCACTTCCAATTTCACCACTATCAAAAATGAAATAAACAACGATAGACACGGGCTACTAATCATAGAATCTCCCAACAGGAGCAAACACAAAATGGAGTGCAAAACATGGAACTCACTCACAAATGGAACAACAAATACGGGAACTCGTCCCGACCAGCAGAACTATAATGAAATACAACTGGTGCCCCTCTGTTACACATCAAAACATACATGTGTGATAATATCTGGCACATCAGCCTCCATCCTACTATATGTAGCACATCAATGGGTCGGGCCCCCCCCTCTTAGGCGCCCCTACTCACCTGAATACCCTGCTACCACACACCTACCTGAATCCTGGGATAATCTCTCACCCTGTGGCTAACATCTTCACACTGAAAACAATCTCGCTGCTGACCTGGCTGTGGAAAAACACTCAATACGAATCCTCTGAGACCCATGAGTACCTGAAATCCCATGCGAAGCTGGTAATGCAAACTGAACTGGTTGACCCACAAAACTTCTACCGTGTCGTACCTTGACTCCATAATGCGGACCAGTAGATTCCTCCGATCTACGAGGCCTCATTGCCTCCCTAAACTCTCTTCCTGATCTCGTCTGTCCTCTCGCTCCCGGTACCACATGCTCTCTAACCGGCGAATGATCCCCACTACCTGTTGAAATGAGGCATCCTACTCTAATTCTTGAGTTCCGCTAAATCGAATTATCATGCCTGAATCTTCCAAATGACTCTATGGACTCATCTCCTAACTGAAGCAACCAAGCGAAGTGCATGTCTGGCCCACTCATTGAATCTAACGGCATGCTCCAATAGTGACACCGCGCCCTGACTCAACTGCTCAAACTCCGCGCGCCGTACATCCTGAAGGAACTGAGGTGCAACTTCCCTCAAAGCATCTCTCAAAGACTGAATCCATGCTAGTGAAGCTAACTCGGCCAGGTCACCCCAACTCATATGCCGCCACCACTGATCAACCCACTATTCTGAACCTGAGACGTGACAAAAGCAATCCCGCTAGTCTCTACAATACCCGAAGTACGAAGGACATAGTGACATTCCTCCAGGAAATCCTGGGCACCATCTGCCGCCAATCCACTGAAAGATAGAAGGGTGATACTTCTGTACCTCTCAAGTCCAATGTATTCTTCCTCAAAGACTACTTTCCTAACCACGGACATAACTGAAACCACATATCGTGCTGCCATAACAACTGGAACCTGACCAATATGACCTCGCTACTCTAGAGTGTAGACGGTGGGAGTCTGAACTCCTCCCCTGATCTGTGAAGCAACTGGTGCACTAGAATCAACCCTACCCAGTCATTGTACCACTTATACTCAAAACTACGCTAAGGTCTCCTGAAATTCGGGGCAGCGACAGGCACCCCCCCAGTACCTGTCTCCCAACTAGAACTACTGGCGACTCCTCAATGGCTACTCTGGTAGGCATCTTAACTGTGGCACGTGCTCCTTGTTGGCCCCCTGTCTCTAACCCTGGCGACACTTGCTTCGAGGATCATCAGGAACTACCGTTCATGTCCTCATGATCGGTGAGAGAATGGAACGATAACTTCAAACTTCAAGATCAATAAACTCGTAGGATAGCAATGAAGGAAGTGAAATTGTCCTAATAGTTTCGTAGCCTCTCGAAGATAAGTACAGACGTCTCCGTACCGATCCACAAGACTCTACTAAACTCGCTTATGACTCGTAGCACCTATGAACCTAGAGCTCTGATACCAACTTGTCACGACCCAAATTTCCCTCCGTTGGGTATTGTGATGGCACCTAGTCTTAGGGACTAGGTAAGCCTAACAGTTACTGAATAACAACAATAATAAAAGAATGCTAGCAGTCTCGATATAAAATCTCAACAGAATGTACAAACTTTTCCAAAACCGGTAGTACAAGTCATAAGCTCTGCGACTCTTCTGCAACTTCTAAGTACAACTGTTTAGAAATAAATACAATAGTGTATGAATAATAAATGCAAAGAAGGTGACTCTGAAGCCTGCGAACGCAGCAGCAGGTTACCTTGAGTCTCCTCGACAATCATCCACACAGCTAGTACAAAATATACCTGGATCTGCACACAAAAATATGCAGAAGTGTAGTATGAGCAAACCACAGCGGTGCCCAGTAAGTATCAAGACTAACCTCGGTGGAGTAGTGACGAGGACTAGTCAAGACACCACTAGTCTACAAAATAAATAACATGAATATAGAAATGACCGAACGTTACATCTATCTAAGACTTCACGGAATAATTCACAACAATGAGAATATAAAGCAGAAGGAAATTAGATAAATCAATCACGAAACAGCACAAAAATACACAGAAAGATGGGCAGCAAAACAAGCCAAATCGAAAGGAAACACAATACAATAGAGGACACCGATAACTCAACTCCACGTCGGTTTGTTCACATCGGGCCTTAGCCATTAAAATCCATAACTGGTAGAAATCTTTAAACAACAGTTCATATGAAAAACTTTTGCAAATAAAAATCATTTTAGTATGGAAGAGTTTACTTGGAAAACATACTTTCTCCAAAAGAAGATATAAGTATAATTAATAGAGAGAATTACGTAAAACATAGTTTCATTCAAACTACGAAGCTTTCCAAAGAGGCTTTCCCAATATATGACTTCCAAATATCATTTTAGGCAAAACTAGTGCTTTTCAAATATACCTTCGATGTAAAGTCATTCAAATATAACCATTTCAAAATCATTGCTTTTTCAAAAATACTTTTCAATAAAATCCCTTGATAAAAATCTCCTCAAGATTTATCCACCGGGACTCAGTCCGTCACTCAGAAATTTCCATGCAGTACAGGAGGAATATCAAATCTTGCCAATAAATACAGTAAATGGCTAACAAGAATGACGGAAATAATAATGCATAAATACGGCACGGAATGTCCCTTCGTGCTAACATAACATAACATGGCACGGAATGTCCCCTCGTGCTAACATTACATAACATGGCACAGAATGTCCCCTCGTGCTAACATAACATAACATGGCACAGAATGTCCCTTCGTGCTAACATAACATAACATGGCACGGAATGTCCCCTCTTGCTAACATAACATAACATGGCACAGAATGTCCCCTCTTGCTAACATAATATAACATGGCACGGAATGTTTCCTCATGCTAAATAACACAAACATGGCACGGGAATTTTCCCTCGTGCTAAATAACATAAACATGGCACAGGATGTTCCCTCTTGCTAAATATCATAAACATGGCACGGAATGTTCCCTCGTGCTAAATATCATAAACATGGCACGGAATACTTCCTCGTGCTAAATATCATAAACATGGCACGAAATGTTTTCTCGTGCTAAATATCATAAACATGGCACGGAATGTTCCCTCGTGCTAAATATCATAAACATGGCATGGAATGTTCCTTCGTGCTTTGCACTCTTCCTCACCCAAACAATATCAAGAACAACAGTTGGCAAGGAAAACCCAACAATATGCCCCATAAATCACCACACCCCGGAAAGGGAGTTAACAATACAAATAATATCATTAACAGCATAACCAGTAATAGAAACCACAATATCCTGGCAAGGAAGTCAACATTACAAATGATATCTCTCACAGCATAAACAGTAATAGGAACCATCACATCCCGGCAAGGGAGTCAACAATACAAACCATATCATTAGCAGCATAGACAGTAACAGAAACCATAACATCCCGGCAAAGGAAACAGCTATAACCAATCTCACCTAGACAGTTTACTTCACGGAATAACACTCGGCTTAAAACAAAAGGCCCAATAATAGGCAACATCAAGGAAATACCAATAAAATAAATGTCTAACAATTTGACCTAAGTGTCACTTAAGGGAATAGTCATATATATCACAATGTAAGACTCACGGGCATGCTTGACTCCAACAAATAAATGTTCCAACTACGGCTAGTCAGATATAAGGCTAGATGACACTAATTATAGTCAATTAGGCAAGCTAGGAAGAAAATATAGGATGACGATAAGAGAAGTAGAATATTCAGTTAAGTCAAGTAAAGTCAAATAGCCAACGAAGAATCCAAAAAAAATAAGTAATTCCAATTTAAACAGGAAGGAATGAAATTAACAACCAAGGATTCAAGTGTAACAATTACAAATCTTACACAGGTAATATAAGAATCTACGAATCCTAAAAGAGCAATATAATTACAAATAAGTATGAGTACACACTCGTCACCTCGCATACTCGGACTACAATTAACAAGGAAGACTCAATCCTAAGGGGTAGTTCCCCCACACAAGGTTAGGCAAGATACTTACCTCAAAGACGACAACCCGGTACTCAAAATAGACTTCTCGGGCAGAAAGACCTCCGGACGACATACAATCAACTAAAACAACTTTAAAATACACACAAAACTTATAAGGAACGACTCCTAATCTTACAAAGTCTCAATCTTTACAAAATCATAAAAATTGATCCAAAAGTCGACCCCCAGGCCCAAACCTCGGAACCTGGCAAATTTTAAAAATTCTGGTTACCCATTCCGATACGAGTTCACCCATACTAAATTTATCCAATTTCGTTAACATTTGGTCTTTCAAATCATGATTTTTCATTTCAGAAACTTTCTTTCAAAACCCACAATTCCCTCAACCCAAAACACAAATTAAATGATGAAAACAAGAACTAATTCATGAAATATAGTTAATTCTAGTGGAAGAACACTTATCCATTCGATTTGTGTGAAAACCCCTCAAGGAATCGCCCAAAACCGAGTTCTAGAAGTCAAAATATGTTTAAATTGGTGAAACCCTCGATTTTGCAAACTTATATTCTGCCCAGGTGTTTTGTGAATCGCGATCACGGGAATCGAGGGGCGATCGCGTAGAAGGAAAATGAAGCTGGCTTAAAATGCTTTACGTGATCGCGGAATAGCTTATGTGATCGCGTATAAGGAGTAAGTTGGCTTCTGCGATTGCGGACCAACTATTGCAATCACAGTGAAGGAATTTACTGGGCGAGTCAGATACTCTATGCGATCGCGGATCCTTCTATGCGATCTCATAGAACGAAACCAGATGACAGTTTTCAGTAGTTAAAAATAGGGAAAATGGACCTGAAACCTATCTGAAACACACCCGAGCCCTTGGGGCTCAAAACCAGATATACACACAACCTCAAAAATATCCTACGGACTTATTCGAGTAATCAAAACACCAAAATAACATCATAAGCATCGAATTAAACCTCAAAATCAATGAAATTTCTCAAAACTTCTTTAAACATCATTATTTTTGCATTTAAGGTCCGAATCTTGTCAAACTAAGTCCGTTTCATATCAAACTTCACAGATAAAACATATAAATCATATCGAACCTGTATCGGGCTCCGGAACCAAGATATGGGCCCGATACCACAGGTTTCACATAATATTTTATTTTCAAAAACATTTATATTTTTCAGAAAATAATTTTCTTTATAAATTCATTTCTCGGACTTGGGACCTCGAAATTCAATTCCGGGAATACCCCCAAGTCCAATATTTTCCTACTGACCCTCGGGGACCGTCAAATCACGGGTCCGGGTCCGGGTCTGTTTACAAAAAACATTGACCGAAGTCAACTTTATTCAAATTTCTAATACAAAAACATCATTTTTATTAGTTTTTCACATAAAGGCTTCTCAGCTAGACGCCCGTACTGTACACGCAAATCGAGGTGATATAGAAGGAGGTTTTCACAACCTCGAAAGATAGAATTAGCTAGAAAATTACGGGATGACCTTTTGGGTTATCAGAAATCTACTGGTCCGTATTATGGGGGCAAGATACGACACGGTAGAAGTTTTGTGGGTCAACCAGTTCAGTTTGCATTACCAGCTTCGCATGGGATTTTAGGTAATCATGGCTCTTAGAGGATTCATATTATATGTTTTTCCACAGCCATGTCGGCAGCGAGATTGTTTTCAGTATGGAGATGTTAGCCACGGGGTGAGAGATTGTCCCAGGATTCAGGTAGGTGTGTGGTAGCAGGGTATTTAGGTGATTAGAGGGCGGCTAAGAGGGGGAGGCTCGACTCGTTGATGTGTTTCACATAGTAGGCCAGAGGCCGATGTGCCAGATATTATCACATAGGTATGTTTTGATGTGTACAGAGGGGCACCAATTGTATTTCATTATAGCTATGTTGGTCAGAACGAGTTTCCCTATTTGTTGTTTCATTTATGAGTGAGTTCCATGTTTTGCACTCCATTTTGTGTTTACTCATGTTGGAAGATTCTATGAGTAGTGGTCCGTGTCTATCATTTTTTTATTCATTCTTGATAGTAGTGAAACTGGCAGTGAGTCCTTGTTGTTCTTCGTGGTAAGCTTTATGTGATTTTCCTAAATATTTTGCTTACGAGTTGTGATTTGATACTCCATCGAGATTTGAGTTCAGTTAGCGTTATGATTTTATCAGCTGAGATGAATTAGTGGAGGAATTTCAATTGGTATGATATAATTTCGGTATGTGATTCAGAGTTGAGGACGAGGCCCTCGTGATATTTGTGATTCGATATGTTTGGACCGGGCTGAGTACCGCAGTGGAAATTTTATCAAGATGGTATCCTTGTGATTTGTTCATATGCTTTGTTTCTTCCTTGTTATATTTATTTTGGTAAGTCGGTATTGATAGAGAGTTGTGCCTATGGGCTTGTTTGATAGTTCATTTATATGTTTCCATTTTCATATTCAGTCATTTCGTTATGTGTTTTCTTTAGTTTAGTTTGCGGGATGTGTGCCCGGTGGTGTCAGTTATGGCTGGTGACTCGGGTGTTTAATAATGAAGACTTCGTGTTCATTGCATCATTATCAGTGTTATGGGATTTGGGAACAGAGTTCTTTCAAATGTGGGGCTAATTGACAATGTCGGGTTGATTCCGGGCAGCTATTGTGATCAAAAGTGTTATATGAGCCTATATGTGATGTACTATGTTTTGTGGTCGTGCCTTGTGGGTGTATTCATGAGTTGATGCAGCTGATTGAGACTAATGTCGGATATGGATTTAGAATCGGGTCTTTTGTAAATGAGTAGAGGGTGAGAAGTAGAGGTAGGAGGCTTATCAGTGGTGATGTGAAGGCTATATTGCAGTTGTGATTGTTTCTTCAGGCTTTCGTGGATTGGGGTGACGTGGGATCACCCGCGGGAATGTGTTATAAGTGTACAATCAGTGATTGGATGAGTTCAAGGTGAATCCTGGCACGTTCGAGGACGAAAGTTTGTTTAAGAGGGGGAGGATGTGATGACCCAAAAGGTCATCCCGTATATTTCTAGCTAATTCTATATTCCGAGGTCGTGAAAACCTCCTTCCATATCACATCGATTTGCGTGCACAGCCCGGGCGTGTAGCCGGGAAGCCTTTATGTGAAAAACTGATTAAAATGATAATTTTTGTGTTAGAAATTTGAATAAAGTTGACTTCGGTCAACGTTTTTGGTAAACAACCCCGGACCCGTAATTTGACGGTCCTAGAGGGTCCGTAGGAAAATATGGGACTTGGGCGTATGCCCGGAATCAATTCCGAGGTCCCAAATCCGAGAAATAAATTTTTAAAAGAAATTATTTTCTGAAAAATATAAGAGATTTTGAAAATGAAATTTGAGGTGAAACCTGTGATATCGGGCCCGTATCTTGGTTCCGGAGCCCGGTACAGGTTCTATATGTTTTATATGTGTTATCTGTGAAGTTTGGTATGAAACGGACTTCGTTTGGCATGATTCGGACCTTAAATGCAAAAATTTATGTTTTAAGAGGTTTTGAAATATTTCATTAATTTTAGGTTTAATTCGTTGTTTTTGATGTTATTTTGGATGTCTTATTACACGAATAAGTCTGTAGGACATTTTTTAGGTTGTGTGCATATTTGGTTCTGAGCTCTGAGGGCTCGGGTGAGTTTGGGGTAGGTGTCGGGGTGCAAAAATGTAGGAAAATCTTGTTTTGGAGTCGGTGTCTAACACTATGCGATCGCATAAGTTTTTCCGCGATCGCATAGCATAGTGTGAGAGGAGGGATTATTCCACTCTATGCGATCGCATAGGCAGGGCTGCAACCGCATAGGTGTATAGGAGAGCTGGGGGGTGCTGGTAGTGTACTGTGAGACCGGATTAGCTGGTTCGCGATCGCATAGGGTGAGGTCAGTGGTCCTGTGCGATCGCAATGCATTATCCGCGATCGCATAGCATGTTTTGGTCAGTAACATCTTTTCTTCTATGCGATCGCATTGTTTTATCCGCGATCGCAATGCTTTAAATCATTGGGCAGAATATAAACTTCCAAAAATCGGGGCTTCACTATTTTTAACATATTTTGACTTCTAGAACTCGATTTTGGGCGATTCTTTGAGGGTTTTTCACACAAATCGAATGGGTAAGTGTTCTTCCACTACAATTAAATATATTTCACTAATTAGTTCTTGTTTTTATCATTTAATTTGTGTTTTGGGTTGAGGGGATTGTGGGTTTTGAAAGAAAACTTCTAAGATGTAAATTCATGATTTGAAAGACCAAATGTTATCGGAATTGGATAAATTTAGTATGGGTGAACTCGTATCGGAATGGGTAATCAGAATTTATAAAAAATTTCGGGTCCCGAGGTGCGGGCTCAAGGGTCAACTTTTGGGTCGATTTTTATAATTTTGTAAAGATTGAAACTTTATTATTCAGAATAGTTCCTTATACGTTTTATGTGTATTTTGAAGTTTTTTTAGTTGATTGGGAGCCGTCCGGAGGTCTTTCCGCGCGAGAAGTCTATTTTTGAGTACCAGGTTGTCGTCTTTGAGGTAAGTATCTTGCCTAACCTTGTGTGGGGGAACTACCCCTGAGGATTGAGTCTTCCTTGTTGATTTTAGTCCAAGTAAGCGAGGTGACGAGTGTGTACTCGGACTTATTTGCAATTAGATTGGCCTTTTAGGATTCGTAGGTTCTTATATTACCTATGTATGATTTGTAATTGTTACATTTGCATCCTTGGTTGTTAATTTCATCCCTTCCTGTTTAAATTAGAATTACTTGTCTTTTGGATTCCTTCGTTGGCTATTTGACTTTACTTGACTTAACTGAATATTCTACTTCTCTTATCATCATGCTATATTTTCTTCCTAGCTTGCCTAATTGACTATAATAAGTGTCATATAGCCTTATAGTCGACTAGCCGTAGTTGGAACATCTATTCGTTGGAGTCAAGCATGCCTGTGAGTCTTACATTGTGATTTATATGACTATTCCCTTAAGTGCTACTTAGGTCTAATTGTTAGACATTTATGTTATTAGTATTTCCTTGATGTTGCATATTACTGAGCCTTTGTTGAAGTTGAGTTAATTCCGTGAAGTGAACTGTTTAGGTGAGATTGGTTATAGTTGTTTCCCTTTCCGGGATTGTGTGGTTTCTCTTATTATTCCATTGTTGATGATGTTGTTTGCCTTGTTGACTCCCTTGCCGGGATGTTATGGTTTCTATTACCGTTTATGTTATTAATGATATTGTTTTCATTGTTCTCCCTTGCCGGGATGGTATGATTTCTACTGTTGTTTATACTGTTGATGATATTGTTTGCGTCGTAGACTCCCTTGTCGGAATGTTGTGATTTATGGTTCTTATTGTTGATTTCCCTTATTAAATTATTGTTTATGTTATGTTAGCACGAGAGGACATGCCGTGCCATGTTTATGTTATGTTAGCACGAGGGGATATGTCGTGCCATGTTTATGTTATTTAGTACGAGGGGACATTCCGTTCCATGTTTATGTTATGTTAGCACGAGGGGACATGACGTGCCATGTTTATGTTATTTAGCACGAGGGGACATGCCGTTCCATGTTTATGTTATTTAGCACGAGGGGACATGCCGTTCCATGTTTATGTTATGTTAGCACGAGGCGACATGTCGTGCCATGTTTATGTTATTTAGCACGAGGGGACATTTTGTGCCGTGTTTATGTTATTTAGCACGAGGGGACATTCTGTGCCGTATTTATGCATTATTATTTTCGTTGTTCCTATTTTCTATTTACTGCATTTATTGGCAAGATTTGATATTCCTCCTGTACTGCATGGAAATTTCTGAGTTACGGACTGAGTTCCGGTGGATAAATCTTGAGGAGAATTTGATCAAGGGATTTTATTGGAAAGTATTATTGAAAAAGCAATGGTTTTGAAATGATTATATTTGAATGACTTTTACATCGAAAGTATATTTGAAAATCACTAGTCTTGCCTAAAATGATATTTGGAAGTCAATTATTGGGAAAGCCTCTTTGGAAAGCTTCGTATTTTGAAAGAAATTGCGTTTTACGTAATTCTCTCTATTAATTATATTTATATCTACTTTTGGAGAAAGTATGTTGTCAAAGTAAACTCTTCCATACTAAAATAATTTTATTTGCCAAAGTTTTTCATATGAACTGCTGTTTAAAGATTTTTACTGTTTATGGATTTTAATGGCTAAAGCCCGATGTGAACAAACCGACGTGGAGTTGAGTTATCGGTGTTCTCTATTGTATTGTCTTTCCTTTCGATTCGGCTGGTTTTGCTGTCCATCTTTCTGTGTATTTTTGTGTTATTTCGTGATTGATTTCTGTAATTTTCTTCCGCTTTATATTGTCATTGTTGTGAATTATTCCGTGAAGTCTTAGATAGATGTAACGTTCGGTCATTTCTATATTCATGTTATTTATTTTGTAGACCAGTGGTGTCTTGACTAGTCCTCGTCAGTACTCCACCGAGGTTAATCTTGATACTTACTGGGCACCGCTATGGTGTGCTCATACTACACTTCTGCACATTTTTGTGTGCAGATCCAGGCTTGTACCGGCCTCCGGAACCATGATACGGGCCCGATATCACAGGTTTCACCTGAAATTTTATTTTCAAAAACCTTTATATTTTTTAGAAAATAATTTTCTTTAAAAATTCATTTCTCGGACTTGGGACCTAGGAATTCAATTTCCGGGCATACGCCCAAGTCCCATATTTTTCTAAGGACCCTCTGGGACCGTCAAATCACGAGTTCGGGTCCGTTTACCAAAAACATTGACCGAAGACAACTTTATTCAAATTTCTAATACAAAATTATCATTTTTATCAGTTTTTTTCACATAAAGGCTTCCCGGAGACACGCCCGGGTTGCACACGCAATTTCAGGTAAGATAGAAGGAGGTTTTCACGACCTCGGAACACAGAATTAGCTAGAAATATACGGGATGACCTTTTGGGTCATCACAATCTCCTCCTCTTAAACAAACGTTCGTCCTCGAACGTGCCAAGATTCACCTTGAACTCATCCAATCACTGATGGTATACTTCCAACACATAGCCCGCGGGTGATCCCACGTCACCCAAACCCACCTAAGCCTGACGAAAACAATCACAACTACAATATAGCCTTCACATCACCACCGATAAGCCTCCTACCTCACTTTCTCACCTTCTACTCATTTCTCAAAAGACCCGATTTTAAATTCATATCCGGCATTAGCCTCAACCAGTTGCATCAACTCAGGTCGACGCCCATAAGGTACGACCACACAATATAGCACATCACACATGGGCTAACAATAACACTTTTGATCATAATAGCTGCCCGAAATCAACTCAACATTGGCAATTAGCCTCACATATGAAAGAACTCTGTTTCCAAGTCCCATAATACTGATAATGATGCAATAAACATGAAGACCTCATCATTAGACACCCGAATCACCGAGTCGCAGCTAACACCACCGGGCACACATCCCGCAAGCTAAACTAAAGAAGAACATAACGAAATGACTGAGTATGAAAATAGAAGCATATAAAGGTACTATCAAACAATCCCATAGGCATAAATCGCTATCAATACTGACCTAAAAGAGCAATATAACAAGGAAGAAGCAAGGCATATGAACAAATCACAAGGATCCATTCTGATATAACTTCCACTGCGGTACTCAGCCCGGTCCAAACATATCAAATCACAAAGAATCACGAGGGTCTCGCCCTCAACTCTATGTCACATGCCGAATATGTATCATACCAATAGAAATCTCCCGCTCATTCATCTCGGATAAAAAAATCATAGCGCTCACTTAACTCACATCTCAATGGAGTATCAAATCATAGCTCGTAAACTAAATACTTAGGAGAATCACATAAAGCTTACCACGAAGGAGAACATGGACTCACTTCAAGTTTCACCACTAGCAAGGATGAATAAAACAATGATAGATACGGGCTACTACTCATAGAATCTCCCAGCAGGAGCAAACAAAAAAGTAGAGTGCAAAACATGAAACTCACTCATAAATGAAACAACAAATAATGGAAACTCGTCCTGACCAACAGGACTATAGTGAAATACAATGGTACCCCACTTCAGCACATTAATACATACATGGGTGATGATATCTGGCACGACGGCCTCTGGCCTACTATATGCAACACATCAACGGGTCGAGCCTCCCCCTCTTGGGCGCCTTCTACCCACCTGAATACCCTGCTATAACACACCTACCTGAATCCTGGAACAATCTCTCACCCTGTGGCTAACATCTCCACACTGAAAACAATCTCTATGCCAATGTGGCTATGGAAAACATACAATACGGATCCTCTAAGACCCATGAGTACCTGAAACGCTCCCATGCGAAGCTGGTAATGCAAACTGAACTGGCTGACCCACAAAACCTCTATTGTGGGGGTAGCTTGCTTCCATATAAATGACTAGTGGATTTCTCTGATCTAAGAGGCCTCCCTGAATCCTCACTCCCGATCTCGTTTGTCCTCTCGCTCCCGGTCCCACAAGCTCTCTAACCGGTGAGCGATCCCTACTACCTGCTGAAACGAGGCATCCGACTCTAACTCTCGAGTCCTGCTGAACCGAATATCATGCCTGAGTCCCTAAATGAATCTATGGACTCGCATCCTAACTAAAGCAACCAACTGAGGTACATAACTGGCCAACTCACTGAATCTGACGGCGTACTCCAATAATGACATGGCGCCCTAACGCAACTGCTCAAACTCCGCGCGCTGAACATTCCAAGGAACTGAGGTGCAACCTCCCTCAAAACATCTATGAAAATTGAACCCATGCTAGTGAAGCTAACTCGTCCACGTTACCCCAACTCATATGCCGCCACCACTGATCAATCCACTACTCTGAATCTGAGACGTGACAAAAACAATCCCGCTCGTCTCCACAACACCCGAAATGCGAAGAATATAGTGACACTCCCCCAGGAAACCCAGGGCACCATCTGCCGCCAATCTACTGAAAGATAGAAGGGCGGTACTTCCTGTACCTCTCAAGTCCAAGGTATTCTTCCTCCGATGCTACTGACCTAACCACGGGCTGAACTGAAACCACATGTCGTGCTGCCATGAGCACTGGAACCTGACCAATATGATCTCACTGCTTTGGAGTGTAGACTGTGGGAGTCTGAACTCCTCCCCTGATCCGTGAAGCAACTGGTGCACTAGAATCAACCCTGCCTGATTCGATGTACCACTTGTACTCAAAACTCCGCTCAGGTCTCCGGAAGTCCGGGGCAGCAACAGGAACCCCCAGTACATGTCCCTCAACTAGAACTACTGGCGACTCCTCAACGGCTGATCTGGTAGGCATCTTAACTACGGCACGTGGTCCTAGTTGGCCCATGTCTCTGACCCTTGTGACACTTGCTTCGAGGTAACATCATCAGGAACTGACGTTCGTGTCCTCACCATCAGTGAGAGAATGGAACGATAATTTCAAACTTCAAGATCAATAAACTCGCACGATAGGAATGAAGGAAGTGAAATTGTCCTAATAGTTTCATAGCCTCTCGAAGATAAGTACAGACGTCTCCGTACCGATCAGCAAGGCTCTACCAAACTCGCTTATGACTCGTAGCACCTATGAACCTAGAGCTCTGATACCAACTTGTCACAACCCAAATTTCCCTCTGTTGGGTATCGCGATGGAACCTAGTCTTAAGGACTAGGTAAGCCTAACATTACCACTGAACAACAACAATAATAAAGGAATTATAACAGTCTTGATATAGAAATCTTGACAGAGTTTGCAATTTCCCAAAACCCGGTAAATACAAGTCATAAGATCTACGACGTCTTTCAACCGAAATAAATACAACTGTCTAGAAATAATAAGTACAGTTGACATAAACAGGAAGGTGACTCTGAAGCCTGCGAACGTAGCAGCAGGTTTACCTCGAGTCTCCTCATCAACGATCCATGTAGATAACAACAACAATTACTTGGATCTGCACACAAAAATGCGCAGAAGTGTAGTATGAGCACACCACGGTGGTGCCCAGTAAGTATCAAGACTAACCTCGGTGAAGTAGTGACGAGAACTAGTCAAGACACCACTGGTCTAATAAATAAAAAGACATAAGTGTACCAATGACCGAAACATAATATCTATCTAAAGATTTTTCGATATAATTAACGGTACGATCGAATAATACGGAAGAAAATTCAATAATTAGGATCAACGGACACCATAATAGAAATACGCAAAGAGAATGGAAATAATGCAAGCCAAATGTCGGGAATCACAACCCCATAAAATACTAGCAACTCAACACTGCATCAATTTATTCACGTCAGACCTTAGCCAATAAACTCAATAAAGCTGGTCAAACGTTCGAGTGAAAACCTTTAAATCGTGAGTTTATTTTGAAAGCTTTAAAGATATAATCATTTCGGACTAGAGAAATTTCTTCTTTGAAACATACTTTCTCTGAACGTATATTTATATATTTTTATAAAGAGAAATCTTTAAAACATAGTCTCTTCAAAATACGAGATGTTCAAATATACTTTCTCAAATATTGCTCTTTCAAATATCATTTTTCTACAAGACAAATACTTTTCAAATATACTTTCAAAATAGAAGTCCTTCGGACATAACTTTTCTTGGAGATAATTGCTTTTCAGCTATACTTTTCAATATATATATATATATATATATATATATCTTTCGATCCAAATCTCCCCAATGATAAAACCACTGGAACTCAGTCCGCAACTCAGAATTTGTCATGCAATGCAATATAGGGGGAAAGCTCCCGGAATCTCGTCTGTAGTCCCAATTTAAATATGCGATGCAGTACAGGGGGAAAGCTCCTGGATCTCCGTCCGTAGTCCCAATTTAAATATGCAATGCAGTATAGGGGGAAAGCTCTCGGATCTCCGTCTGTAGTCCCAATTTAAATATGCAATGCAGTACAGGGGAAAAGCTCCCGGATCTCGTTCCGTAGTCCCAATTTAAATATGCAATGTAGCCACTGAGGAAAACAACCAGAATGCGACAGAAACAACATATATTTCCACAACAGGCGCAAAAGAAAACAAGACCGAATGCAAAGTGCGATGAGCAAATCAATACGAAGACGTAAATCACAAAAATGGTAAAAACTCACTCATAAGAAGTAGCCACTGAAAGGAATGCCAAGCACAAAGAGAAGCAGCATAACGAGGGGAAAACAAGGCAAATATAGCAACGATTCTATATATTCAAGTTCGCAACCAAGAAACCAAATCATCCCAGCAAGGGATTTAGCTATAACCAATCTCACTTAGACAATTAGCTTCACCGAATAAACTCAGCTTGAACAATGCTCAATAAATAGGAAGCATCAAAGAAATTCCATCAACATGGGCGGTCATCAATTAAACCTAAGTAGTATTTAAGGGAAAATCATTTAAATCATAATGTACGACTCACGAGCATGCTTGACACCAACGTATAGATATTCCAATTACTTGTTAGACAATTATAGGACGAGATCATACTAGTTTTAGTCACATAGGCAGTGTAGGAAGAAAGATATAGTATAACCGTAGGAAAAGAAAAGTCTTCATTTAAGTCAATTAAGGTCAAATAAGAAACAAGGAATGCTAGGCAAGTACTTCTAATTTGAGAAGGAAGAGATGAAACTAGAAATCAGGAATTCAGATATAACAATTTCAATTCATACACGGGGTACATAAGGACCTAAAATTCTAAAGGGCAATCTATTTGCAAATAAGTCCGAGTATGCACTCATCACCTCGCGTACGCGGACTACAATCAACATAGAAGACTCAATCCTAAGGGGTAGTTCCCCCACACAAGGTTAGGCAAGATACTTACCTCAAAGACGACAACCGGTACTCAAAAATAAACTTCTCGGGCAGGAAGGCCTCCGGACGACTCAAAATGAACTAGAACAACTTCAAAATACATATAAAACATATAAGGAACTATTCCGAATAATAAAGTCTCAATCTTTACAATATTATAAAAATCGATCCAAAAGTCGACCCCCTGGCCCGCACCTCGGAACCCGACAAATTTTACAAATTCTGATTACCCATTTCGATACGAGTTCACCCATACTAAAGTTATCCAATTCCGATAGCATTTGGTCTTTCAAATCATGATTTTATATTTTAGAAGTTTTCCTTCAAAACCCATAATCCCCTCAACCCAAAACACAAATTAAATGATAAAAACAAGAACTAATTCATGAAATATAATTAATTCTAGTGGAAGAACACTTACCTAATTGATTTGTGTGAAAATCCCTCAAAGAATCGCCCAAAATCGAGCTTTAGAAGTAAAAATATGTTAAAAATGGCTTAACCCTCGTTTTTGAAATCTTTATATTCTGCCCAGTCAATTATGCATCGCGAACGCGGATAAAGAGGTGCGTTCGCGAAGAAGGAAAAATGAAGTTGTATGCATCGCGAACGCGGATAAAGAGGTGCGTTCGCGAAGAAGGAAAAATGAAGTTGTCCAGATTTGTACTATGCGAACGCGGCACTGAGTATGCGAATGCGTAGAAGAAGAATTGCAGAACCTATGCGAACGCGGATATATCATTGCGATCGTGAAGAGGAATCAACCTACAGACCCCAGCCCCATTTCTATTATGTGAACGCGAAGCTTTAGGTGCGATCGCGATGAAGGAGAAAATGTGCTTTCGCGATCGCGGACTACTATATGCGACGCAGTGAAGGAAATCACTGGGCGAGTCAGACAACTCTATGTGATCGCAATTAGTCCTATGCGATCGCATAGGAGAAAACCAGAAGGCAAATTTCAGCTGTTCAAAAATAGGGAAAATGGACCCGACACCCATCCGAAACTCACCCGAGCCCTCGGGGCTCAAAATCATATATGCACACAATCTCTACAACATCCTACGCACTTATTCGTGTAATCAAATCACCAAAATAACATCATAAACATCGAATTAAACCTCAAAATCAATGAAATTTCTCAAAACTTCTTTAAACATCAAATTTTGCAATTAAGGTCCGAATCACATCAAACTAAGTCCGTTTCTTACCAAATTTCACAGATAACACATATAAGTCATATCGAACCTGTATCGGGCTCCGGAACCATGATATGGGCCCGATATCACAGGTTTCATCTCAAATTTAATTTTCAAAAACCTTTATATTTTTCAGAAAATAATTTTCTTTAAAAATTTATTTCTCGGACTTGGGACCTCGGAATTCGATTTCGGGCATACGCCCAAGTCCCATATTTTCTTACGGACCCTCCTGGACCATCAAATCACGAGCCCGGGTCCGTTTACCAAAAACGTTGACCGAAGTCAACTTTATTCAAATTTCTAATACAAAATTATCATTTTTATTAGTTTTTTTCACATGAAGGCTTCCCGGCTATACGCCCGGGCTGCACACGCAATTCGAAGTGAGATAGAAGAAGGTATTCACGACCTCGAAATATAGAATTAACTAGAAATATACGGAATGACCTTTTGGATCGTCACAGTGACGAAATCAAATGATACGTGTGTGAAAAAAGAAAATGTGGTTGGCTTTATTTTTTCAGTTTTTTGTTTGTTAACATAGAGGTAGTTTTCACTTTGTGCTTATTTGATTTGTAACATTTGAACTTTTCATTTCTTTCGTTTTTAACATTTTACTTATGGGTGGTACTGTTTTGGATTTTCATCTTTCTGCTTTTGTTCCGTAGATGCACCCAAAAGGTTGGCCTGAGGCTAATAAATATGCGATTTGTTCTTATTACCCCTTCCTCGATATTTCTTCCATTTTTCAGATAAATTTTAAATTTTTATGCTTATTAGCATGTTAGGGTTATTTTCCAGATATCTGTATTGTCAAATGTCATTGCCTAATTAGGAAACAAATATTTAAAATTAAGTATAGAATATAATGTTAATGCATGCCTTTATTTTACATATATAAAGAACTTTTTCTTTTTTTCATTGGGAAACAAACATTTAAAATTATAAAGTTAGAATCTAATTTTAATGCTTTTATTATTACATATATAAAAAGCTTTTTTTCTTTTTAATTGGGAAACAATATGCAAAACTAAGTGTAGAGTCTAATGTTAATGCCTTTATTTTACATATATAAAAATGTTTTTCTTTTGTATTTTTCCTCTAAATATATATATATACTTATATATTGTCTCTGTTTTACTTTTTTCCTCTAAATTTGTTACATTTAAGTATTTTTTGGTTGATATTACTAATCATCTACCAATGATAAGGGTAATCATTAATGAATTACCTACAAAAAATATGTTAAAAAGTTTAAAACCTTCTTACCCATGACTTTTTCGATTTACAAGATCGATTCTTTCCTCTAAAGTCACAATTATCTCACCATTTTGGTTTTAGTGGTTGTCGCGTATTTGGTAGCTTTTACTTTAATATGCAAAAAGAAAAGGTGTAAAAGTATTTCTATCTTTCAATAAAAATAAATAAATGAATAAAGCAATAATATGTGAGAGAATAAGATAATGTTAGAAATGGTTCATCTTTTATATGACCACCTAAATCTCTTAAACTAATAGTAGCCAGTAGATGTATAATAAATGTATAATACATATATAATATGTGTATAATTATATATAGTTAATGTATAATTTTTATATATCGGATATAAAAAGTAAACAATAAATCTGATTGACTATTTGAGTAACAATCCCCCCTTTTTATTGCAATTTCAGAAAACTTAAACAGATGTGTTAATGAATTAGTATCATGATAATTTAAAGAAAAAAGACGAAGAGATAAATGTTGATAATATAAAGGATAAAATAAGCATTTAAAAAAAACCGAATTTAGATTTGAGAGGGAGAATATCTATTATATTCAACATTAGACGGAGAGTTTGATTTTTAAAATTCGGAGAGTGTATATGATTTCCACTTATTTCTTTTTTCCTTACTCATAAATGCTATTACTTGTAATAATATTACATTACAACAACACTTAACTAAGAACACAATTAATCTTTAGTTATGAATAAAATTTACTTCTAATTATATTCAATATATGATGAGCCTTTCCAATTGAAAGGATTGTTCATCGAGGGGCAATGGTTTATGTTCCGCTATGTATTTAATTTCTTTGTTTAAATATTTGATTTCTAACTTTTACAGTATTTTCCTCGACTTAGTTACATTGAGTATAGTTGATAGTGTTGCATGACGTACATTATATACTTTTTCTTTATTATAATATTATAACTTTAATTACTAAATTTATTAAATAGAAATGTTGATCGCTTGGGAAGCACGAACCTATTAACTAGTTTCAATATAATGGGATTCGTAGGAATATTACTCACAAGTCACAACATTTCCTGTCCCTTTTGGTTAGGAATTTTTCGAATAATTGCGTTGGTGGGCTATTTAATTAGGTATAATGCATTTTAAGATGAGCTAATTACGCTTTCTTTCTAGATTTGCAATTTTGATCTGTTTGGATTGCCTATTTAATTTATTGTGTTTTGGTTTTCTATCCGGTATTCAGTACCTGTATTGGAGCCCGATTATACCCGGATTTGTGCTGCGTAGGGCATCATTCGTGGGGAAACGCTCCCTATCAAGAATTTTTTCATACTCAGAGCTCGAACTCGAGACCTCTGGTTAAAGAAAGAACGGTCTCATCCATTATATCACATCCTTTAATAGTTCCTTTTTAATTTGTTAATAGTGGAATATCTATTATTTTTTGTAGATCTCTTAAAACTCTTGTTTCTTATGTGAAACACGCAAAAGACACAAACTTGGGAAGAAGTGAAAGAAAAGCAATTTAACAATAAATCACTGATCACCCCAAGGACGCCTTCGGCATCCAGGGGTCACAGACCGACCATAGAACCATGTTCAATAAGTGGAACGCATTAGCTGTCCGCTCTCAGGTTGGGCAGTCAGGGTCGGAGGAGTTCAATTCAACGAGAGGGGCCAGAGGGCACTAGTTCAGTATAAAATAGGGAAAATTATAGTAAAAATATCACGGGCTAGCCAGTTTTCGGACTGGTCATTCAAAAATAATCAGCGTTTGTCAAGTCATTGAAAATAGCCACTATTTTGCTGCAACAGAAACCGGTCCGGCATAATATACTGAAGTTGGGTGCACTTGTGCATGAGCTTCCAGCACATTATGTTGGACCGGTATACAATTATGGAACTAAATATTCTAATTGATTCTAGTGACTTTCAAATAAAATTTGTAACGCAAATCACGAATTAAACCTTATCATCAATTTCAAATCCGGAAAATACTCCAGCATAATATACTGGAACTCCAGTATAATATACCGGAGTTCCAGTATATTATGCTGGAGTATTTTCCGGATTTGAACAATATTTTCGTTCAGATTTATCTTTACATGAAAAGTGGTTAAATTTCGATTGCTTTTGAAACTGTGGCTATTTTTGAATGACCACTTGTAAATCTAGCTATTTTTTAAGTTCTCTTAAAATTATACTGTATAGCCTCTTTCAAAATAATAGTCAAAAAATATAATTTTTTTGTATACTTTATGTGTGTGTATATATATATATATATATATATATATATATATACCTTCTGTATGTTATATACAAAAATATATAAATGTTACACATTTTTGCGGCTAACGGATAGAAATTATTTTGGTCATGAGCTAAAAGTGATCTTTTCCCGTATAAATAAGGGTGTCTCTTTAACTTTTTAATAGTTTTGAACTTTATATTGCATTAGTAAATATTAATTTAGTTAGAGTTGTAATTTATTATAATTTTAAAAATGTGATCCTCTTGTACAGTAACCAAAGCCTAAACTTGTTCTAAAGGAACATCCCAATAGTCATTTCAGTGGGCCAGTGGCCCAATTGTCAAGGCTAAATACAAAGTATAGCCGTTCTTAAAATAATAACTGAAATATATATATATATATATATATATATATATATATATATATATATATATATATATATATATATATATATATATATATATATATATATATATATATATATANATGTATATATATATATATATATATATACATTCTGCATGTTATATACAAAAATTATACAAGTTTTATCATTTTTCAGCTATCGAATGTAAATAGTTTTTAGCGAGGGTTAAAAGGGTGAAATTAAAAAATAGTCAGATTTACAAGTGGTAATTGAAAAATAGCCAAAGTTTCAAAAGTAATCGAAATTTAGCCAATTTTCATGTAGAGATAAATCTGAACGAAAATACTTTTCAAAATACAAAAAATATTCTAGCATAATATACTGGAGTTAGAATTTTTTACATGTGAACTTCCAGCATAATATACTGGAACTCCATCATAATATACTGGAGTTCTAGCATAATATACTGGTCCAGCATAATATGCTGGAAGTTCATACACAAGTGCTCCAATCTCCAGTATATTATGATGGAACTTTTCGTATTGCAGCAAAATAGTGGCTATTATTCAGTGACTTTACAAATGCTGGCTATTTATTAATTACTAGTCTGAAAACTGGCTAACCCGTGTTATTTTTATGTGTTAAAAGTAAAAGGGCCCAATTTTCTACCTAAAAAGGCCTTGAAGGTTTCTAGAAAGGGATTTTTTCCTTCCTATACCATATATGAAACCTTATTACCAACAATGTTCATGCTTTCATATTTACCCGCTCTGTTTATATTTATTCTACAAAAAATATACCATTCTTAAAATACCGAATAATATGAGTTGTTTCATTCCTATTTAGGCGCGCTACAATTATGGAACTAAATATTCTAATTGATTCTAGTGACTTTCAAATCAAATTTGTAACGCAAATCACGAATTAAACCTTATCATCAATTTCAAATCAAAAACTAGCGTCTCTGTTCTTCGACCTTTTTTCTTAATCCAAAAATAAAAAACGACAAAATCTTCAACAATTCTTCTGCAACAAAACGCAATCATGCCCAAAATCCCTATTATGCTACAATTGAATGGGAATTGGGATAGCTATGGCAGATTTAGGGGTTTTCAGGTGGATGGCATTGTACTCGATGAGGATGCCAGTTACAGTATATTGATTTCTACAATTGCAGATCAATTAATGATTGATACTTCGAAAAAAATTATAGAAATCAAATACGTTGTGAACGAGCATTGTCCTCCAATGGAGAATAGGAACGATATGAGTGTTCGTGTATATATGGAGACAAAAAAAGAAAACAAAAACTTAGGATCATATCTGCTATGTATAACTTTTCGAGAGTTCAATATGAAATTGAGTATCACTAATGAGAACACAAGTGCAGGTTTGTTCTATTACAAATTCTATCAAATTCTGATTTTATGTTAATATCTACATTTATCTACAAATAAACTATAAATCAGTGTACGTATATATATATATATATAGCAGTATTGTTTTTAACAATATCTACAAAACTGCAACATTTATTCTACAATTAAACTACATACTATGTAGAAAAAAAATGTTGCCTACAAAATTTCTCTTCATCTACAAATTATCTACAAAGATTCTACAAAATGGTAATGACAGTATTTATCTTTATTTTCATGCAGGTTCGTCTGGAACACTAAAATTACTTGATATGCCAGCATCTCCCGTTATAGAGGTATATGAGAGTATAATAATAAGTGAAAGTACACAAAGTGTTATTGAAGAAGAACAAGTGTACCAAGACAAGCAAACAATTGCAACTGCAATGAAGTACTATTTTGTCATGCACAAGTTCCAATTCAGGGTTAAAAGATCTAGCCACAGAAGGTATGAAGATCTGAATGATGAAAGGATCATTATAAACAGTCTTTTCCTTGTGATATGTGTTTGTCAATATTGTAGATGAATTTTAGTTATATTGTAGAGTGTATTGCTTTATGTTAAAACAATCTTTTTTTTACATTACATTTATAACCAATATTAAAATTGTATTTTTTTTGTAGCTACTGGCTTATATGCGTTGGTAAAAACTGTAATTGGCAATTCAAGGCAACATCCATTAATGATTCTGGAATGTTTAAGGTCAAAAGTTTCAACCGCTAACACACATGCTCTTTAATGGACAATATATCCATACAGCACAAACCTACTACAGTTGTAGTTGGTAGCATGGTTATTCCAAAGTATTGCGATCCCAAGACAGTTACACACTAAAGGACATACAAACTGACATGTTGTCCGAACACGGAGTGAACCTAAGCTACATGCAAGCATGGAGAGCAAAGGAAAAGGCTTTACCGTTTTTGAGAGGTCATCTTGCTGACTCCTACAGCAAATTACCAAGTTATTTTTATATTCTTAAGAAGACGCATCCGGGATCTGTAGTGAAATTGAAGAAGACAGCAGATGAATGCTTCTTATATGCATTTGTTTCTATTTGTACATCAATTAGTGGTTGGGAACATTGTAGGTCAGTAGTAGTAGTTGATGGGACTTTCTTAAAGTCAGCATACAGGGGAATAATGGTGACAGCTAGTACAATGGATGCAGCAGGTAAAAGTATAGATATTTTATAGATATTTTGTAGACTGTTTATAAAATATAGATACTTTGTAGAAACTTTGTAGATATATTGTAGTTTATATATATTTGTCTTTTTATATGTATTTTAAAACCTGCTAGTTAATTATTTTTTGACTCATAATGTAGGTACAATATTGCCATTGGCATATGTTGTGGTTGATTCGGAAAACGACACATCGTGGAAGGGTTTTTTGAGCAGTTTAAGCAAGCATATGATGGAAGACTTTCAATGTGTGTTGTTTCAGATCGGAATGAGAGTATCATGAAGGCAAAATCAATTGTCTATCTGGGCATGCCACATTACTATTGCATGTGGCATATTTGGACAAATATAAGGGCAAAGTTCAAGAAGGGTTATCTAAAATTAAGCGAATTATACTTTTCCACAGCCCGATCATACACTCTCGATGAATTTAATGAAAGGATGTCGAAGATTGAAGAGATAGACCCGTATGTAAATCATACTTATATGATATTGGCTATCATAGATGGTCAAGAGTACATGCAACGGTGAACAGAACTTGGACTATGACATCAAACATTGCAGAGTCGTTGAATGTTGTAACAAAATATGCAAGAGAGCTGCCAATAGTAGACCTATTAGAGTATATGAGGACTCTTCTTGAATGTTGGACCAATGAGAAGTTATTGAAGGCAAAGGGTACTTTCACATATCTTGGGTCAAAATTCAACAAAGAATTGGAGAACAACAGAACATTATCGCAAAAGCTTAGGGTAAGATCTGTTTATTTGGTGCAGAAAAATAATATATTAATATACAGTGTTTCCAGATTGTAGATAATTTGTAGATATATTGTAGATAATTTGTAGATAAATTATAAATAATCTGTATTCTGATTGTAAATATTTTGAATTCTGTTTGTTATGTAATTGTAGGTGAGGGCTTCAACAGATCATATCCATATTGTGATAGATAGTGTGAAGCGGTACATTGTGTGTCTTAAAAATAAGAAATGTAGTTGTGGCCAGTTCCAGCTTGATGAACTTCCATGTGCGCATGCTTTGGCTGCTTTAAGGCACATGAATGAATCTTATGAAAACTATTGCTCGCCGTTTTACAACAGGGAGAGCCTATTGCGTACGTATGAAATTCCAGTAAATCCCCTGCCTGATGAAAGCAAATAGAATGTGCCACAACATATATCTGATGAAGTAGTAAATTCACCTACGGGAGAGAAAAGGCAGCCAGGAATACCTCAAAAGGAAAGATACAAAACATATGAGAAACTAAAGTCAAAGAAGTACAAGGTGTCATGCGGCAACTGTGGAGGTGAAGGGCATAACAAAAGATCTTGCAAGAATGCGCCAAAAAAAAAAATTTATTTCAAAATAAAATTGTTAATGTATTCAAGTTAACAGAATTTTGTGTGTAATTGTTGAAGTTTTATAAGATCATAATGTAGTTAGTTTCAATTTTTTTTCTTTTGTTGTTAAAATTCTTTTCTGTATTTGCATAATAATTTGATAGAGTGATTTGTCATTGACTATCTCAAGCATCCTTTACATAATAGTTGATATTATCTACAATACAACTACAAAAAAGATTTTAAATTAACTTGAAGTGACATAATAAATACATTTTAAATCAGTAGGAAAGGAGTTATATATACAAATTAAATACAAAGGGAGATGTTTTCTACAAATTATATACATATTCAACTACAAAAATATATAAAATTTTAACATTCAGTGTTCCCAGATTGTAGACAATTTGTAGTTTATTTGTAGATAATTTGTATTCTAACAAAGAAATAACTAGATTTTTGTTAGTTGACAAAATAACAGTATAAAAATGAGTTGGGAATGATTTATATGATAAAATAATGAAGAACAAATACTCTAAACATTCAACAAGTGAAGATAAAACCAACATGCTGTTTTCATTTGATCTACTAAACTGGATAGAACAAAATAAAACAAATGCTAACGTAAGTGTAGCGCAAGTCTGCTACAATTAAAACACAAAAATATTGTTCAAAAACTTATGTACTACCTTTCTTCTAAACTAACATCAACAAAACAACTGTACTACATGTTTCATACATAGACAACTACTTCTTCTTCCTCAGGACTCTTGTTTTTTCATTCAAAGCTGGTGCACCCTTTCTCCTTGCCAATCTGCCCGTCACCTCACTTTCACCAATTGCTCCATTTTCCTGCTTCTTTCTAGCATAGTCCCACAATAGCGCTCCATAGCGTCTACGATGTTGGTAAATATCAAAAAGGTCTTCTGCGGGAATTGACAAGTCTCCAAGACTAACATACTCCGCAAAGGCAGCAAGAAAGACACAACAGTCGCTGCAAAAATAAAAAATTGTCAATATTTACCAAATGATTAGAAACAGAAATAGAATTAAATGTATAGAAAGAAAGAATAATTTTTTTTACAGTGATCCTTCTTTTTGCTGTGGAATCTCTCCAACGATCTACTGAATGTTAAGAGGGTTGGTAACAGGTTTCTCAATGTATGACTTTGTATTCTTGAAGTTGATGTCTTTGCGCTTTCCATAAAAATCGGTGCACGACAAATACAAAGGGATAATAACAGAAAACTTGTCGGCACAAGATTCAACAATGTGGTGATTGCATGAAGACACCATGGAATCATATGCATAAAGTTTCCTGTCTGCAATGTCAAAAACAACCAACACCCAGTGGAATTTTTCTACAATATTGATGGGCATGATGACATAGTCAACTTCATCCCATGCAACATTTGCAAGTAGTCTATACCCCAATATATATTCTGCTACAACATCCTGGGGTTTAACAACAGAAAACTTCTTATCTTGAGGAGAACTTTGGTACTTTCATAAATTGTTCTATCCTTGTCTTGAACAAAATATCTGTTGTAGTAAACTTGGTCAAGTTGTGGGGGCCATACTTGCCTCTTTTCCTCAAGTAATACATTATAACATCAAATGTGATGCAAACAAAAACAGTTGGCATTATAAAACAAGACAACTTCAGTTAGTCTACACAAACTACACTATAACTACAATTATACATCAAAATGAAACAAAGAGACTGCAACCAATTCTACAATTATCTACAACTTATATTAAGAAGTCATCCTTATATAATATACACACAACTACAATTTACCTATAATTACACTACAAACAGATAAATAATTTACACAAAACTACTATATACATAAATTTACAATACAAACAGAAAACACAGGATCTACAATCATGTCTACAACATATCT
>ML391391.1:2596-38396 GCA_005239525.1 Nicotiana knightiana
CATTGCATATTTAAATTGGGACTACGGACGAGATTCCGGGAGCTTTCCCCCTGTACTGCATTGCATATTTAAATTGGGACTACGGACGAGATTCCATGAGCTTTCCCCCTGTACTGCATTGCATATTTAAATTGGGACTACGGGCGAGATTCCGGGAACTTTCCCCTATACTGCATTGCATATTTCAATTGGGACTACGGACGAGATTCTGGGAGCTTTCCCCCTGTACTGCATGACAAGTTCTGAGTTACGGACTAAGTTCCGGTAGAGTTATCTTGAGGAGATTATGATCGAAAGATTTTTATTTCAAAGGTATATTTGAAAAGTATTTGACTTGCAGAAAATTATATTGAAATACATTTATTAGGGGAGTATATTTGAAAAGTATTTGACTTGCAGAAAATGATATTGAAATACATTTATTAGGGGAGTATATTTGAAAATCATGTATTTTGAAAGAACTATGTTTTAAAGATTTCTCTTTCTTATAAAAAATAAAAATAAAAAAATAAAAATATATATATATATATATATATGTATATTCGGAGAAAGTATGTTTCAATGAAAATTGTTCTATCCTGAAATGATTATATCTTTAAAGCTTCAATATAAGCTGCGGTTTAAAAGTTTTCACCAATTTATTGGATTTATTAGCTAAGGCCTGATGTAAACAAACTGACGCAGTGATGAGTTACTAGTGTTTTTTATTTTGTGGTGATTTCCGGTTTTGGCTCGTATTTCTGTTCATTCTTCTGTGTACTTGTTCCGTTGATTAATTTTCGGTAATTCCTTCCGCATTATATTGTCATGTTGTTAATTATATCGTAAAATCTTTAGATAGATATTATGTTCAGTCATTTCTATATTGATGCCTATTTAATTTATTAGACCAATGGTGTCTTGACTAGTCCTCGTCACTACTTCATCGAGGTTAGTCTTGATACTTATCGGGCACCGCTGTGATGTGCTCATACTACACTTCTGCGCATTTTTGTGTGCAGATCCAGGTAATTGTTGTTAGTAGCTGCGCGGATTATTGCCGAGGAGACTCAAGGTAACCTGCTGCTGCATTTGCAGGCTTCGGAGTCACCTTCCTGTTTTTATTCAACTGTTCTTACTATTTCTAGATAGTTGTATTTAGAAGTCGTAGAGAAAATTCGTAGAGCTTATGACTTGTATTACCTGTTTTGGAAAATTGTAAATTTTGTCAAGATTCTATATCGAGACTGTTGGATTTTCCTTTATTTTGTTTGATTAATTAGTAAATGTTAGG
The DNA here is from genome assembly GCA_005239525.1 of Nicotiana knightiana. Lineage (NCBI taxonomy): Eukaryota > Viridiplantae > Streptophyta > Magnoliopsida > Solanales > Solanaceae > Nicotiana > Nicotiana knightiana. The sequence goes on from ML391391.1 coordinate 3,870, forward strand.
CTTACCTAGTCTCTAAGACTAGGTGCCATCACGATACCCAATGGAGGGATATTTGGATCGTGACAATCGCCTCATTATTCCCCAAGATTTGAATTAATTCCTTTCAGGATAAAATGAAATACATTGTAATAATGACACTTCAAATTACAGAATTTCGGTAAACTCTAAGCATAGAGAAAATCAAATTTGACCCTAATGTTTGTTTTGGAAAAACAATACAGTGAAGAGGAGAGAGATTTCAGCCAAACCACTAAATTTATAGGCAATGAAAGAGTGAAATGGGAAGATATAATCCAGAAAATAATTTTAGACCCATAATTTGCATAAATCGTATTTTAAGTAGAGTTGCTAGTGCCTGGTGCATTTGATGCTTATTTGCTTACTAATGAACTTGACAATATAAAAGCTGTTTTTGAAAAAGGAAAAAGCACAATAGATGTGGCGAACCTATTTGCTTCAAGTTTTTGCAGGTAAGTTCATTAATCATCCTACTTCCAGCTCAATAGCTCATGATTGACTTTGCAGGTTGAAATGGAGAAACCTCTTTTTTTTTTTTTTTTAATTTATTATATGTTGTGTGCATTAAATTAAATGTACCCCAAATCAGACTATTTGCGACATGTAACTCTTCATGTCAAAGTTTGATATAGTAACTTGAATAATAGATTAAATATTCTCTACGCTATCATTGTATATTACCTAAACTCTTTTGGAGGATTTATTTTATTTGGGGGGGGGGGGGAGGGGAGTGGATAGCGCTTTTCTTGAAGTCTATGGGTTGAACTATATATAACCGGGAATGAAGTTTGTTCAATGGGCTTCTGGACGCATGCGGCATCCCTTCAGGGAATTCCTATTGGAGGCTCAAAAGGTAAAAATTGCACGGAGCGTCCTATTTGGTCGCACCCATTTAATCTATATCCATTTTTTTTAAAAATTTTAACTTGTACTCACTTTTTAAACAACTTCAGCCCCCTTTCTCCTCATCTTTCTCCTCCTTCGTTTTCTTCTTCTTTCTTGTGCTGCTATGAAACTTCAGTTCACAGAGATGGACTTTCTGCTGAAGATTACGTTTGCTGCTTATGTACTTCGACCAACCTAATAATTTCCAAACAAATAAAGTTAAGAATGCTGAAGTTCAGCAAATATAAATAAAAAGTTTAGCTCCTAGAATGCTGAAGTTCAGCAAATACAAAATAAATCATCACAAACATAACAAAGCTTCAGCTAAAACATGCTAAAGTTCAGCAAATCTACAACAAAACTTCAGCCAAAACATGCTGAAGTTTAGCAAATATCAGCTTATTTAGTGCTGAAGTTTTTACAAATGAACTAAATTACTTCAGCATTTTCTGCTGAAGTTTTTTAAAAAATCTTTACGACAAAACTAATGAATCCAAAACAAAACTTCAGCTCATTTAGTGTTGAACTTTTTACAAATGAACTAAATAACTTCAGCATCTTCTGCTGATGTTTTTGAAAAAGCTTTACGACAAAACTATTGAATCCTGGGCAATACTTCAGCTAAAACATGCTGAAGTTCAACAAATAGAGAACAAAACTTCAGCTAGTAGAATGCTGAAGTTCAACAAATAGAGAACAAAACTTCAGCTAGTAGAATGTTTAAGTTCATCCATCTACTAGAATGCTGAAGTTTGCGTGATTTCCTTTGCTACTTCAGGCCCGTATGCCTAAAGTTTAGGCGAAAAGTGGGTACGCTTGTAATTTTTTTTGCAAAGTGGGTATAAATTAAAACGTGACCCAAAAAGCGGGTATAGATGCAAATCCTCCGCTCAAAAGGCAGTTATTTTTCCGGGCTTCCTTTCTTCCAAAAAGGAAAATTACCTCTTATAACAAAGATATACACTCTATTTATTATAAACCAAAATTTTAAAATATTATTTTCTATAGCTACTTTTTATATTTTATACCAAAATAAGTATTTATGGTATATACTACAATTGAGGCATGATCGTTTGAAGTGGCGAAGGCCTATACTACAGTAAGAAAAAAAGTACGTTTTCCTGAATTAGCCGGCCCACACTTCGGCTATCGATAGATAGCAGGGTGCTTCCAAGCTCAAACCATTTGAAACAGAATTGCTACTTTTTTCTTATTATTGATAGAGTGTTATTCTCCGCCCCTGTCAAATAAAGTAGAGGAGGAGAACTGGATATGCTTTTTACAATTTTTTTCTCTCTTTCTTTCAATTAACACATGATTCTCTCTCAGAATTTTTCTTCTTTTTCTCTCTCTCTTCCTTCTTCCTCTCTTATGAGACAACGACTTTATTCTACGCAATGGATCTCTTCTGCAAGTCCTATATTTGCAATGGACTTGTATTGCAATATTAGAAAGAAAGAGACAATGCCTTTCTTCTACGCCGGATATTGCAATGGATTCCTCTACACGGATACTCCAATATTTTTTTTACGTCAGAGAAGATTCGAGTGCCGAGATTTTTATTTGTCTCCATTTTTAGTTTTAATATAATGTATACAATATTTTGCTTGGCCGGAAAACGCCATCTCCGACGAACTTTCTTCTCTTCTTTGCTATTTAGTAGCATACGATGATACAAATACATTGTATTATATACAAATTCACTCAAGTACATTATATTTTTAAATAAATACATTATTTTGACATGTATTAATGTATTTCGAAGGTTTGTATTTTTTAATACAACTGAATACATCTCTATTCATGCATGAATACAAAATATAAATATTGAAAGACATTGAATACAAACATTAAAATAGAACATAATATAAACAGTGAATACATTTAATTTTAAAATACAGTAAAAATACATTAAAATACATTGAATACAAATAGAAATACAGTGAATACAATTAATGAAATATATTGAATACATCAGTAATAGCAGGTATTGGAAATAACTAAAATACTGTTAATACTAAAACATTTTGAATTCACTGAATATAAAATAGTGAATACAGTAAATACAAACATTGAATCTAATGAATGCAACAATAAAAAAAAAAATATTGAAACACACTAAATACAAAAGTTAAATACAATAATTATATACAACTGAAAAATCATTCTAATTAATTGGGTTGATAATGAGGAATGCTAGAATTAATTTTATTGAGTTATATTAGGAGTGTATCATGCTAATTGATATTATTTTCGTTATTAGACAGCTGTACATATCTATTTTTAAGGTGATTATTGTTACTGTATTCATGAATACATGACGCGAATACATGTGAACGCATGCGTGTGCAACTGGAATGCCTTAGTTTTAGGCGCTTTTTGCTACTGTATTCATGAATACAACAGCGCGAATACAAGGAATACACTACCGTAACAACTGATAGTAGTTATAGGAAGTAATTATGTATACAGTAGCTATAGAAAGTTAATAGCCATTAAATAATAGTGATTTCTAAAAATTTCTCTTACATAAAACCTTAAAGGGAAAAGTACAGAAATAGTCAATTTAAACACAAACTTACCAACCTCTAGCCCAAAATTTAAAACTTACCAAAAGTAGACCAAAATTTAGAATCGGAGAATCACGCTTCCAACAATCACGGATCCGAGAATCACGCTTCCTTCCCTTTTTCAAGCGTATCAATTTACCAGATCACGACATTCTCTCTCTCTCTCTGTAAATCACGACATTATCTCCCAAAAAACTCTCCAAAGGAGCTCCAAATTTCACTCAAAATCGATCAATTTCACTATATCTTTTTGCGATTTCTATGTAGATATAACTTTTGCGATTTCTGTGTAGAAGGAACTACGAACTACAATCAAACTCAATCAAGGAATTAGTGAGTTTTGACCTAATTTCAGCTACTTCAATGGTAAATTTACCAATTTTTATTCAGTATGTTAGCCGATGGAATGTTGACAACAACTTTGTAGATTACAATGCAGATGTTGTAATAGTTACTCTAAATATAAGTTTTGAATATTTTGTAGATGTGATTTCAAAACAACTTATTATAGATACTTCATTGAATATTATTGAAATCAAATACACTGTCCAAGACGGTTCTCCACCAATAGTGATACACAATAGTATGGGTGTATGTGTATATCTTGAGCTGAAAAAAGCTCGAAATTTACAATGTATCCCCTTTGTATAACATCGAGTGAAAGGGATATGGACATGGTCTGCTACAATTCAAATTCTGATGTGATTTCCTCAGAATGTGCACAAAGCTCAGTTATAGAGGAGAGATACAATGGTGATACATTCAATATGATCGAGTTTGGGGATGGAGAAGACTGGAGGATACAGAATCTGATGAAAATACAACAACAACTGACCCTCAACACATAGATGTAGAAGAAGGTCAAATTTATAAAGACAAGACTACGATAGTCAAAGTCGTGAATCACTTGGCAGTAAAGGAAAAATTTCAGTTTAAGGTGCATAGATAAAGTGAAAGTAGGTATCAAAATATTTAGTGTATAATTATATATCTCAATGTATATCGTAGTTGATGTTAGAAGCATAATGATGCAGAAAATAAGTGAAAATAAGTTGCTGCTTGTAAGTCTGTGGATGTACACTTTTAAGTTGTGGTTGTCACCGTTTAGTACTGTATAGTCGTTATATTTTTTCATCTAGTATTGTTGATGGCAGTGTGTATCACTATATATCATTGTATTTCATATCTCTCTGCTTATTGATGGAAAATTTTAAATCCTTGTCGTAGGTACTGCATAATATGCATAAAAAATAACTGCGATTGGTATTTTAAGTCTTCGAGCCTGAAAAAAGCAAAACTTTTCAAGGTCAGAAATTTCAGCAAACTGCACTTATGCCCGCTGAAAGACAGATCTTATGCACAACGTCGAGCTATTGCAAAACTCATCGGCAGTCTTCTGATAGACAAGTATAAAGACCTAAAAATAATATACACTCCTGATGACATAATTGGAGACATGAACAAGCAGTATGGTCTTCAAATGACAAATATGCAAGCATGGAGATCGAAAGAATATGCAGTTCAAGTACTGAGAGGGAACCCGAGTGAATCATATGAGAAGCTGTCAAGCTACGTTTATATGCTGGTTCTTACAATTCCTATGTCGGTGGTAAGTTTTAAAAAACAGAGGAAGACTTGTTCATGTTTGCTTTCGTTGCACTATATCCGTCTATAAAATAATGGAAGTATTGCAAACCGGTTGTTGTTGTAGATGGAACCTTTCTTAAATCGACATATAGAGGAACATTATTGATAGCATCCACACATGATTCAGCACGTAAAAATAAGAATAATAATGCTTATATGTATGTATATATTATTCATGTATATACTCACATATTTTTGTATGATTCAATTTATTAGGTAGTATCCTACCACTCGCATATGCCATAGTAGATTCAGAGAATAATTCTTCTTGGGAGTAGTTTTTCGCGAGGTTCAAGGATGCATTTGGTCAAAGGGAGGGAATGTGCATAGTCTCGGACATGCATGAAGGCATTGAAAATGCATCGGCAACATTGTATCCACAAGTACCTTACCATGTTTGCATATGGCATCTATGGAATAATGTAAAGAAAACTTACAAGAAGAACCATTTGCAGCTCAAAGACATAGTCTTTGCTATGGCCAAAGCATAAACAGTTGAGAAGTTTGATTACCACATGGCAGAGGTAGAGAAAATTGATAAGAGTATCAAAGATTACTTAATGAACGTTGGGTATGAAATATGGTCCAGAGCACATTCCACTGTCAACAGAACAATGACAATGACTTCAAACATTGGGGAGTCGATCAATGCAGCGCTCGAGGCTGCTAGGGATCTCCCAGTACTGCCTTTGTTGTAGTAAATAAGGCAATTGATCGGACGATGGAATGTTACAAACCAAAAGAATGCAGTAGAGTCATTTACTGATCTTGGGAAAAAAATATGATACAATGCTGACGGACAATCTCGAATTGTCACATCGAATGAAGGTATGACTGGAATCTGTAGCTACTTGTGCATATAATATGTAATCATGCTGAATTCACGGATCTGTTAAATCTTGAACCCTTTGTGTGATTCTGTTAAACTAGTGTCCACCTGCAAAAAAGCAAAGGCTTTTCAATTTAATGTAGCATCTATGCCTACCCCAATGCTGAAATATTGGTTGGTTTGACATGATATTAAGCTATTTTGAATCTTGTAGGCTCTCTAGTATATGTATTTTGAAGGCATATGCTTTGTCACTACTAATGATAGTTGATAATTTTTGTAGGTGACCCCTTCGACAAGTTACTTATATTCAGTACTTGACAAGGTTAAGCAGAGAATGATGTTCCTGAAAGATCGAACTTGCAACTGTAGAAGGTTTCAGTTGGATGAGCTGCCATGTGCAGATTCTTGGGCCGTATTAAAATACAAATGCATTGATCATATTGAGTATTGCTCGGTGTACCATACCAGGAAGTACCTATTGAAGACCTATAAAATTCCAATTTACCCGGTTTCTGATGAAAGCACATGGAAAATTCATGCAGAAGTTCTAGAAGAAAAAGTCTTGCCATCAGACGTGACTAAAACAATAGGAAGGCCAAGGAATGGGAGGCACAAGCCAATAACTGAAAGGGAACAAAAAATGTCGATTTCATGTGAACAATGTGGAGAAGAAGGTCACAACATGAAAACTTGTAGAAATAATCCAAAGAGAGGATGAAATATGTCAAACTTAGAATTACTTGTTATTTTACTTTACTGAATATCATAGATATTTATAAGAATCCAATATATCAAGAACCGTATCAATCTATAATGTCATTTGAATTTTAGATATAAATAAATATTTGATCTATCGTTTAAAATCGTGTTGCAAGTGTATTTTTTAAATTATACATTTGTTTGATTAAAAAGAAGCTGTATCAATTATGTATCATATATGTATCTCTTGTGTATCATCTATGTATCTCTGTGGATCGATAAATTATACATCTGTTTGATTAAAAAGAAGTTGTATCAGCTATGTATCATATTTGTATCATCTATGTATCTCTTGTGTATCACCTATGTATCTCTCTGTATCGACTCTTACTCATGTCTGTATTTGTGTAGTAACAAAGATAACAAATGGAAAACAGTCGTAGCAGCTAGAAAACTATGCAAATAGTTTTAGAAATTTGCAAATAAGAGTTTGGCTTCATCAATACATATTTCAAAACCAAACAAAGTGCAGAACTCATTGTTAAGAAACTAACTATGCAGCAATCCAAAACGACTGTATCATCTATGTATCATGTGTGTATCACATGTGTATCAAATCTGTATTATATGTGTATCATGTGTGTATCATGCGTGTATATGCAAGAGAAAATGTATCACAAACTACCGTATATTTTTTATATATTTAATTCACAACACAAAATCAAGGGAGAAAACACCAAAATAAACTAAATTGCAACACTCCAATATCACACCGAAACTCATTAAACCTTTATAACAGAGCAAACATCTCATTTTCCATACAATTCTTAAAAGTATTCATAAAATTCAAACAAAAACAAATCTGATTCGTCTTACAACAATGACAACATAACAGAACACAATACAAAACAAAACAAAAATTTTGAGGTCATCCTATAACAATGACAAAAGTAACTACTTCTTCTGCTTTCGCGACTTATTCTATCGACTAATAATCTCATCATCACTTTGTGTGTTCAGTTCCATCCTCTTTCTAGCATAATCCCACAAGAGAGCACCAAATATGCGCCGATGTGCACATGCATTGAATATTTTAGGAGGCGTCTTGCCCTCAATGAAATACTCGGTAAATGATGCTGCAAATACACCGCAATCACTTCTAAAATAAAAAGAACAACAACTATCAAATTGCAGAATCTAAAAACAAAACAGATTATCTTGAAAGAAATTCATACGCTTCGACTTGTTGAGGCAGTCCTTCAACCAGTTTTACATCAAAATGGGTAATCAAGTCCTTTGATTTGTAGACACCAGTGAGCCAATTGATATCTTTTTATTTAAATAGAAATGCGTGTGCACCAAAAAATGAGGCAACAACATAGAATACTTGGACATGGTCTTATGAACTTTGGCTTGATGAGCAGCTCCACCGTGCATAGAGTCATACACATAAATGCACCTATCTTTGAAGGAAAACACAATCATTATCCAATGCCATTGTTCTGCAACATTAATTGGCATTAAGACGTGCTCGACATTGTGCCATGGAACATTGGCATCCAAGACAAACCCATGAATATACTCTGCAATGACATGTTCCGTATTTCACACATCATCGTCTCCATCTGTATCAATAAACGTCTGCCACAACTCATTAAGTTTCTCGTCTAAGTACCAATTTGTGGTGGTAAATGTTACAGGTAGCTCTTTGTCATACTTCCCCTTCTTCCTCAGATAATAGAACAAAACATCAATGTGCTGAAATAAAACATAACAAATAACTAATCACTGAAGGCTCGTAAGCCTTAAGCAGCTACGATTTTTCAAACCAAATTCACAGAAAACAAAGAAAAAAGAATGCCCACTACTTCTCTTGTGCCAGGCAAGATAGCAATTAATAATCTGTTCTAACTTAAGAGGATTGATCACGTGTACACTTATACCAAGATCATAAGAAGGATTGAGTTCACTAACATGCTTCGGGTAAATTTCATTCCTGGTAACAGATATACACAAAAAAGATATAGTGATTTGATACAAAATAGTGCTATAAGCGAAAATATACTAAAATATAAAACTGGACAAACTTAGAAGTTGGAAACATACTTCTTTCTGGACTTCCCTTATTTGACCCACACAACAAATGCATTCAACAAAAAGCTGTTAATGCCAGTTCCGATTTTACTTTGAAAAGGATGCTTAACAGCATAAATTTAATTTTTTTCTTTCGCTGCAACAACACCAGTACGGGAACCTGAATCAAATACAGTAATGAACGGAGACTACACGACCTTTGCAGGAGATCTCGTTCTTTTTTCCATTTGCAGCGAACTTCAGGAAGTAATTCAAGCTGGTACAGAACAATCTGAGATTCAGCAACTTCTTTCTCAAATTGTTCCTTCATCTCCCCTGTCGCCTCATTAACACTTGCAGCCGCACAAACAACGCCAGTGTGAGATTCAGGAACCTTTTGTTTCTCAGATTCTTCCTCTGTCTCCCCTGCCGCCTCATCTGCAGTCTCACCAATAGCGCCAGCATGCGCTACATATGGTGTGAAAGTTACTTTAGCAACAAACATGTTAACTTTCACACTAGAAGGTCCTTCCATGATATTGACACCTAACTGATTTGCTGCATCAAGCACAATGTTGTTATGATGATACTCACTAGTATGTCCCTGAGAATGTGGAACATCTTTGCCTTTACTTCCAGCAACTTTTTTTTTAAAAAAAAGAATCGAATTATCAAAAACAACAAAGAAAAGAAAAGGGAAAAGTGCAGAATGCACAACTAAACACACCTTACAACCATCCATTTCAACATCTTCATTGCCACCAACTTCCATATTACTCACAAAATCATTATTGTCTTGACGACCACTGATGTTTTCCTCTGGACGTGCAACATATTTGTTTTCTCTTGCACCAAGCTATTTCTAAAAAAGAATACAGTAAGTTAACTAAAAAAATTAAAGGAAATGCACAATGGAAAAGAAACACATACCTTAAAATTTATCAACTCAAAGAATTCCTTGAATTTATCTGAAACATATTCCATGAAGGAATTTAACTGCTTATGGAGCTACAAGATGAAACAAATAAGAAAGAAATATATTTTGAATATACAATTTTAACAATACTTTCAAAAGAATATATAATAAAGACCAATACAAACTTGTTTCGCATCAGCTTTCAACTTCTGCAACTCACGGTCATAATTAACAAGTTGGACACCTGACACCTTTTTTGGTAGGACAGGCTCCTTAATATGTTTCGAGGGTGGCGTGCCAAAATCATTGTTATCATCAATAGGAAGTTTTCCCCTGTTACGTGATGCCAAATATTTCTGATACTCATCGGTTACTTCAACAGGTAGAGTAAATCTCCTTAGCTCTTCAATTGTCGGAGAAATATTTTTAAACTGCAAATGTAATCAAAAGTGCTTCAGTCCTAGATGTATCAAAGATGTATAAAAATTGTATATTTGATGTATCAAAATGAATTACAGTGTATTATATATGTATATCCGATCAAGACATAAAAACTGGTACCTTATTCTCTGTGCTGTTGAAGAAACTAGTAGGGAAGTCCTCACATGTTGGCATGTCTGTCATTTCCCAGTTCAATATGAGTGGTGTATGATCTCCAATGCGAACTGCAAAATTTTGATCAACTACAGTGCAGTACTCATAGAACCACACCTTTAGTGAAAGAGGAAATCCACCAATCCTATAAAACTCAGACTTTCCCCTCAACCTGTCTCTCACCGACTTCATTAAAGCTTGAAACGCAATCTTACCCCAGGGAAACGACACATACTAACCACTCTCGACAAGATGGAAATCACATTTACTTATAAATTTCTTCTGAGCCTGAGTGGACATTAGAAATGTATTTATGAAATAAATGATTGCAATCTTAACTGCGTCTTCACTAGACTGTCATTTCTTCTTCTCAAAACAATCAATAAGCGACTTATTTGACACCACTTTAAAACCAGAAAAATAAGTATCCATCAACCTATTGGGTCCACTGAATTTACCCTCAACATGTTCATTGCCACAACAGTTTAAACCACTTACAACACCAAATTCTCGAAGACCAAAACGTAAAACACATTCGTCATTCAATTTCACATAAAATTGATCAAACTTATCTTGAACCAACTCCCTAAACATTAAAGAATGAATAAGTTGTGCCTGGATAGAAACTTGAGGTAAATCAAGGGAATAGCCAAAATAGTTTTCCTTAAACATCCGAAGTTGGACGTCGGTCAACTTTGATTGTAAAACTGATACGATGTCCACATTAGTGTATAATGTCCAATGAGTAATAGGAAAAGGATCACCAAATGGAATATAGAGCTTCCAAGGCTATAAATACATGACACAAATTAAAAACAAACAAATACAAACAAAATCCAATTTTAAAAGAAGATTCAACAATAGAAAAAATTATAACTGAAATTGTATGTACCTTACAAACTTTTTCAAGAATTTTAACTTTTTCTGCCTTCTGAACCTTACTTTTTTTTTGGTTTGACACCTAAATTCACTTCGTCCTCCACGACACGTTTTCTCTTACCTTCATCATCATCCACTCTAACCCTTTTGCTCTTCTTTTTCTCAGATTGTCCAACAACATCCTTTCGAGATTCTAACACTTTAACACTGTTGGAACGATTTTGTCTTTGCATATTTCATTCATCAATCGATTTCTCAACTATAACCGGGGTTGAATGAGGAGATAAACTCATCGACCTAGTTTCTCTTCTCATTTTGCTCGATTTCTCAATTGAAACCAATTTTGAATAAGGTGATGAACTCATCGAACGAGTTTGTTTTCTCATATTGCTCTGTTTCACAATTGAAACTAGGTTCAATGAGAAAATTTTAAAAAATATTTATACGAACAAACAGTTACAGAATTTTGTGAAGAACTTGATACAAAACTCGACTAAAATTCACAAAATCGTCTATAACAGATACATACGATGAACTCTAACTAAACAATTCAGTCGCAAAAGCCTAAAGAAAAGCAACATCGCTTCTACAAAAACATATGCAATCCGAAAAATATACAAAACAAGAGGTTTTCTACTCCAATTACCTGGAATCAGACGAAAATAACTGCAAATGTATCATGTTTTGTCGTCAATTTCAATTTTGGTTCAATTTAGGAAAAAATCGCATTGAAAGAGATAATGAGAGATAGAGATAGATAGAGAGAGAGAGAGAGTGAAAACTCATTGTGTGTATACGAAATAACAGATACAAAAACTGACATTAATTGAAACTTTTTGGGCCAAAATTGACATTTGGGCCTTGTTTAGTAAATATTTTGTTTTGGGCTATTTTTAGTTGGGAAAGTTTGTGGAGTGATAGTTTGGATAATTTTCCCAACCTTAAACGAACTCGGCCCATTGTACAAGTGAGCTTGCTGACACAGCAGCGGGGAAATGCTTTTCAAATTAAAATCTATAAATTATTCAATGACGAGCATGCAAGAAAAATGAGATTATTAATTAGAAATACACATCGGATGAGGAGGTTAAGCTTGAATATTTGATAGTAGACTTATAATCAAAAAGGTTTTTGTAATTGTTTCAAAAGAAATGAAACGAAAGATGCGATAGAGTTAGTAGGCGGTTGGACATAATTGTAAAATTCGACAAAATGGTGAAAAGTAAAAATGATATTTAAAATTTAGAGTTGTTTTTGGACATAAATTTCAGTTTGGATTGTTTTTGAAGTTTTATGATTGATGATTTTGAAAAACAGCTTTTTGTAGTTTTTTAACATTTTCAAAATGCATATTCAAGTGAAAATTATAAACTTTATAAACAACCCGCTGATTTCGAAAAAAAGTGATTTTTTTTTGAAAAATCTTGCATCAAATTTCATGTACAAACGAGGCACTTAGGACAATCATATCTGAATATTACAGCGTGATAGTCAATCATTTTGAAGCTTTGCGATATTCCCGATATCTTTACGTTATTTCATGCAATATTGCCGAAGCCTTGCCAATTCCACGCAACTTTCATTAGAACTATTCCTCTGTACTGTATTCTTTTAACGTATAGACATAAATAATGTAAAAGTCTTATACTATAAATATTAATTTAATCAATTATGAAAGATATATACCATTCAGAGATACATGTTAGAGATCGGATGATTTACAAAAATTATGGTGTGATCAAGATTGAAGTTCGATAAGTTTCACACGTTTTAACTCTGGTCCTACTACAATGGGATGGGATGGGATGGTTGAAGATGTAAGACATCTACCAACACATGGCCCAATATAAAACCTCATATGTTCAGATTAGAGAATTTTTTTTTCGAGAGATTAGCATAAGGAGGTGGCCGACTAAGCTGGTTGGCAAGGCGAGAGGTCCCTTTTCTGTTGAAACAAGCAAACTGTAAGAAAAAGAACTAGTTGAATGAAGATAACACGCCGACAACATCGTTTTGTAATTTTTCCAATTTTATTTTCACTGTTTTTCATCTTTTATGACTTAAATTTTACCATGTTAAACTTTACAAATATCTCCACTAATATCAGCCTCTAATATAAGATTTTGTTTGCGTGATAATCTAACAAATAATTAATTTTCTATGCCCGTTTTTTAATGAAAAACAATGATGGAAACTAGGAGTTTATCAAACAGTATAGAGAATCGGGTTCTCTATCAGTTCCCACACAAACATGCATTAAGTAATAAACACGTGATATTTATGTGGAAAACTCCTTGATCAAGGGATTAAAAATCACGACTATCCCAGTAGGATTTCAACTAGGGGTAGGCATAAAATCCGAAAAATCGAATTCCGAACTGAACCGAATTAATTCGGTATTTTGATTTCAATTTTTTCGGTATTTCGGTCTAATTCGGTATTGCATTTTCGGTATTTTGGTATTTCGGTTCGGGGTATTATAATTTTAAAAATTCGGTATACCGAAATACCGAATATACCAAAATTTTAAGGACATTTTTTTTGGACCCTACCTATATCTACCCATCCAGTGCCCAGCCGGCCAGCCCCAACCCAAGCGACGCCGCCAAGCCCAATTTAATTCCCATTCTCGTCGTCCCCCAAGCCCAACTGAAGCTGAGGTTTTGAAACAGAATGCTAGTTCTTGATCATTTTGATGGGGGAACAACTTTTTCTTGAGATATGCTAGATGGAAGTTTGAGGTACTCGTTATGCTTGTATAGATGAGCAATTTGCTCCTTCCTATTACTTGACCTGTATCTTAACAAAATGTGCTTATTTATTGTTTCTACGCCACTATCTTCAGATTTTACCTTACATCTTATCTTAACAAAATGTGTTTGTTCTCTCTTCTGACGTATAAAGTATAAATATAAACCTAACGTATAAAGTATAAAGTTTGATTATGAAAAGCTTGTTCTTTTTATCAGATTTTCGTTGTTCTTTATTATCGAATATTAAACCGAAACCGTACCGAACCAAAATAATAAATACCGAACCGTACCGAAATATTTTGGTACGATATTTGGTATGCACAATTGATAAACCAAATACTGAAATACCGTACCGAAATTATTAAATACCGAACCAAAATACCGAATGCCCACCCCTAATTTCAACTCCACTAAACTGAGCAAACTTCAGATTACAATATATTAAAATCGAGGAATTAAAATCTTAATCTCTCATCCCTTACAATAACTCTATTGTAAGCCCTTTGCAATAACTCTATTACAAAGCAACACTCTTTGACCGACTCTAGTCAAACAACCAAAACAACAATGATTGAATAATGTCCTATACAATACTTGAAGAAAGCCGTGTAGGTTTACAAGTAAAGAACAAAAAACAAAGACTTACATACTTAAGGACTCAAGACACCTTCAGCGTTGGGATCTGGCCTTTCGTTTGTAGCAACTTTGTTCTTGAGTGCACCGGGAGAAAACTGTGGCGACTGGCACTTGAGATGATATGTTTTCCAGATTGCCAAGTGTTAGGTAAAACCTTGTATCATGTTCTATATATATATATATATATATATATATNGGCCTCTAGCAGCAGTAGTTGAGCCGCTGCACTGTTATCAGTCGGTACATTGAGACAACTTTTATAGTTGTAGAGTTAAATGTGCAACAACTGGGGAACTGATCATATTTTTTCCCTTATCTGGTTTCTCAAGAACATTTGGCAGACATAAATGCATATCATAACATGTGCAAAGGAACTGATCGCATTAGATTCCTATCTGGTTCCTTAATATTGTTTGACAAATAATCAAAACTCATAATAGCATAACTTATCAATTTTTTCCTTTTTGATGATGACAAACCTAGACTTGATATTCCACTTGAGAATCATATTCCCCCTACAGATCAGGCACCCAGATTCAGCATGTGAATTCAACTGTTACCCCCCCTCCCCTCCCCAATTATCTTCTCCCTTTTGGCATCATTAAAAAGAAAGACAGAAAAGCACATGCAAAAAGAAGTCCAACAACATTAACTCATGCCACTTGTGTGCACCCAATATGGTAAAAAATAAAACACAAGAGAATAATATTGCACAAAAATATAGTAATTGCCGATTTAAGATAAAGATTAAAAATTGAGTAACATCAGTACCAACAACACAAATATAACAAGTTTAAAAATCCAACACCCAAAGTCATTAACAATATCTTCAAAAGGGACAGAATAGAGATGAGATTGAAGAGGGATATAGATAGGAAGCACTAGGCAGGAGACAAGGAGGATTAATGATCAAAGGCCTTGAGGAGTTTGTCCACTCTTTCATTTACTATGCGTTGATCAGTGAACATCTATTGCTTTAGGTTCTCGACCAGTTTCCTCAACCTTTCATTCTCAGTCTTCAATTGAGAATTTTCCTCTACCATGGAACCACTAGAACCAAGTTTCGTGCTTTGCTGAGTGAGCTTGGACCTCAAGACAATATTTTCTGCCTGTGGCCGCTTGATATCTGCAGTTGCTGACTCATGTGACTCAATCAGTTGTGAAATTGTTGAATTGCTACCCAGGTATCCTTTCTTCAGCACACCTTCACATTCTTTAAGTGTGCTCATGGTGAACATTTGCTTTCTTATCCCTATAGTAGCTTTTTCCAATGAAATATCAAAATGTTCAAAGACTTTGTTGAGAAGGAACCCGTATGGAAGACCATGCTTCCCATCCTTAAAGATTTCCACATTCATTATATGTTCAATCATGATTCCAGGAAGACTCATAGAAGTGAAAGAAGCCAGCGCCTCGTTAAGAACCAGGTCGCAATGGAGGTTATAGATCTCCTCTCAGCCCGAGGCAACAACACTTAGTTCACCATTTTGAAAAATAGCTGATACTCTGGCTTAAGTGCTTTCTTATGCACCCTCTCCCCTGATAGAGTGTCCTCCCTTTTCAAAGTCAGCTTTTTGAAAGCATAGGAAGTAATTTCCTCCACTATTTTCAGCCCTTCTGTGGGCACTTCACGAATTTCCTCAAGCGTGTCCTCATCCAGGACAAAATCCTTCTCACTGACAGTCAGACACAATGTAGCCTTATCCACAACAAATAGACCAACATAAAAACTTCTTACCTCATTCTCATACACCTTTGAACTTTGGGGTGTAAAGACATGACTCCACTTTTGGAACTCCACAATATCCACTAGTTCTTTCATCCCTGCCTATTCAGCAATATCAAGGTCAAAGACTCGACCCATTATCACCTTTTGAGTTTTGAGATTGGCCTTTCTTTCCAAATTTTACGTCTCTACCCTTGCCTTCTTGGAGGAACCAGGTTCCTCGTTAGTACTCTTCCTCTTTCTTGAGAGTTCTTTTCTCCTCTTTTTCTTTCTCCATTTTATCATCATCTTTACTCGGAATTGCTTTCTCAGACATTGTCCCTTTCCCTTACTAAAAACACTTTTCTTTGAATTCTATCTAACAAGAGGAGGTTCTTCCTTCACAGCCTCCTCCTCATCAATATCCACAACATCTGTAGGTAGCACCTCCTCCTCAACCACTATCCTGCTCTTCACCAGCCTTCTTCTCTTCTTCTTCTCCTTACTTGACTTCAAAGCACTATCAAGTTCAGCTTTCTGCTGCTGCCTTGTAGTGGGGGGATTGTAAGCTACTTTATTTTTCCCCACCCCTTGCAACTATAAAGCTTATTACAGATTGGTCATCATAATCAACTTCAGCACTTTCATGAGAATGATTGGCAGAACTAGGTCTCATCTCAGGATACATAATTTCTAAAGTAACATGAATGGGGGATGTGAACAGAGGTAATTCAAAACTGTCCAAGTTAGGCCTCGTGGAACCTGGTGTCTCATCCCAAGTGAGGGCAGTTCTGAGTCGATATGACTCAGACTCTCCATGAGGGGGGGGGGGGGGGGGGGGGGGATGAGGTCCCTCAGTTGGTTCCCATGTTTCACTCACAGTCACCTGTTCCCCTTGGTTCTCTTGTTCCCCCTGACTCTGTAGTTCCCCTTGAGTCCCTTCACCTCTACCACTCGCCCTTAAGGCCTCAAAAAAACCTTCCATAATTTCAGCCTCACTTTCAAGAATATTCGACCTCCCTTTATTTTTTCACTTAGATTTCCCAAAAACTCCAAAGACCTTATGCCTTTATCAGTAGGAAGAGAGTGTAAATTACCTGTTTTAGTAGGAGTATTTTGAGCACTCCTTCAACAGCTTGTTTTCCATCTTCCTCAGGTGCATGCGGTTCCATAGCTGCACTAGAATTCACTTATTACTCCAACCTCTCTTCTTCTGTTGTGGCAGACTGACTAGTCAACTCAACACCATCATCGTTTTCTCTGATTTTCTCTGTGTTTTGAAGAGATCGAGACACATACATTGTTTGCTCGGAGTCGGGATTTTAGTATGAATAGAAGGAGAAGAAGATGATATAATGTATTTGGGAGTTTGTCTTTTCCGTCTTTGTTGGGGACCATAACCAGATGGTTTGGAAAGAGTGATAGTAGGGTTGGTTTCGGTCAAAATTGGGGCTTTTGGGGGTGAATCATTTGGTTTAGATTCAGATGGAGATGTTACTTTAGGAGGGGACAATGTTGTGTTGTCTTAAGACCTTTTAGGAGATTGAGATTATTGTTGGGACATGGTTGTATTTGGATTGGAAGATACAAGGAGAGAAGAGTTCGAAGAGATAGATAGTGAGATTCTTTTGGGTTTTGAGTGAAGAAAGAGACACGAGTTATATTTATAAAGTAAGAGAGGACCGGTTACAAACGAGTGTGGGATAGAAATGGGGCAACATGTCAGTTCAGAGAGGATGTAAAGTTTGGGCTTAAAATAAAGTGGAAGAAGCGGGAGAAAAATTAACGACATGATGCTTCAGCAGTTTAAAAAGCATATAAGTTTTGAAGGAACTACTGAACCGAGTCACAAGAACCAGGTTCCTTGACGGTTTTTGAAAATGTTAGAAAAAACTTCTAGGTGTGCCATGTTATTCTTCACTTATTTTGTCCTGAGTCTACCATGCGTGTCAACCTGTAATAGTACAGATTTGAGTTTGATGGCATCAAGAAAATACTTTTTAGCATTCCACCTTTCCTTCTTTACATAGCCAATCATTGAGGGGACATGTTCTTAGTTGAGCTTGATCAACCCCAACTCCAGATGGTTTCTTTGAAAGTTTTCTCTGCTCAGTGCCTTGGTGAAGATATCTGCTACCGGATCCTCCGTCTTGCAAAACTTCATACAGATTAGAACATTTTCAACATTGTCCCTCACGAAGTGATGTCTCACATTAATGTGCTTTATTTTCTTGTGTTGCATCAGATTCTCTTCCATTTTGAGAGCACTTGTGTTATCATACAATGAGGGCACACAATTCGTGAACACACCAAGATTCTCAAGTTGTTCTTGATCCAAAGCAGTTGTGCACAACAAGAGGCAACGACCACATGCTCAGCTTCAGCAGTAGAAAGAGCCACAGAGTTTTATTTCCTTGAGAGCCATGCCGTTCAAGATGTACTTTTACTATATACTAAATATCCAACATAATCAGCGTTAACATATCCAATTAAGTCAAAATTATCTCTTGAGGGATAAAGAGGACCTGGTCCTGTATTCGCTTTGAGATACCTCAGAATTCTTTTGGTAGACTTCAAATGGTATTCTCTTGGGCTTGATTGAAACCTAGAACACAACCCAACACTGAAGACAATATCAGGTCTACTAGCAAGAAGGTACAGAAGAGATCCAATGATATCCTTATACATAGTTTCCTTGATAGGAGAACCAGGTTCGTCCATGTCTAATCGAGTAGTAATGGCAATGGACGTATCAATGGTCTCAGAATTTTCATCTCAAATCATTTTAGCAGCTCCTTAACATACTTCTGTTGACTGATAATGGTCTCTTTAGAAGTTTTCTTCACTTGCAGCCCAAGAAAGAAATTTAGCTCACCCATCATACTCATCTCGAATTCACTTCCTATGAGATTTTCAAATTCCTCACAAAAGGAATTATTTGTTGCACAAAAAATGATATCATCAACATAGACTTGTACAATTAGCAGATTCATCCCTCTTTTCTTCAAAAATAGAGTATTATCAATTTTCCTCTAGTAAAGCCAATTTCAAGAAGGAAATTGGACAACCTCTCATACCATGCTCGAGAGGCTTGCTTCAAATCATATAGAGCCTTGTCAAGCTTGAAGACATGCTCAGGATGCTCATGACTTTCAAAGTCAGGGGGTGAGGTTAGATATATTTCTATATGTTTTAATGTTACTTTACTCATGTTTAAACCGCTTTTTGGTGCTATTTGATCTTTAAAATGACCAACATGTGTTAGTTATTGGTTTAAGACTAATTAAGTTGCGTGTGATGATTTAGGATGTTTGGAGTGCAAAAATATGAAGGAAAAGTGCTCCAGCTATAGGAGAAGAGGGTGGATGTGTTGCATCCAACCTAGGAAAAAATAGTATTTGGTTCATCCTTGACAGTGAAGTCGGGAGAAGGCATCCACCTTAGCATCCGGACCTCGGCGCAGCAAGGATGATGGAACAGAGGGTGGACGCGAAGCATCCACCCCGACATCCTATGCTGAGAAGATCAAGTTGAGGCTAACACGCAACATCCACCCAGCATCAATCCCTGGAGCTTAGTCGCAATAAGAAAAGGAAAAAATTTTCCCACGACTTTTGTACGCAATATAAGCCAAAACACCTCTTTTAGGTCATCTAACACACGAGGAAGCGGAGGAAAGCCATCACAGAGTTTGGAAACTGCGGAATTCGTCTTGAGTTCTTACTTTTTCCTTCTTTTATTAATTTTATGTATTCTTGGGAATTACTTTAGATACCTACCATGAGCATGTTTTGCTGAACTCATTAGCTATGAGGTTATGGGTGCTACATGAATGTTAAAGTTTGAAGTTTAAATTGATGAGTTTGATTTTATCATATTGGATTGTTTATTTAATCCCATTCTTAATTACATTGTTGCATAGCTAACAGTGAAATACTATTTATGATCATAGAATTGAACTCGAAAGTGGAAATTCTAGATTGCATATTGGATTAAATAGAGCAAGTTCTTAAACCTGGGCATCGGGGAACGAATTGACAGTTAGGATAGAAATATACCTAATTGTCTTGCTTGGTTGAAATACTAGAAGTGTAAATGCATTCTTGTTAGTCTTAATTCCACAGACATATAGGTATTAAGTTAACTTGAATAGGCGAGTAAGAACTCGACAGATTCTTACGAGTAATATTAACCTTGTCAATCAACAAACCAGATAAATCAAATAGTCAGTTTAAGCCGAGAACTCAACAAGATTGTTAACTAGCCTATAACCCTGGAATATCCTCTCCTACTTATTTTTATCTGAAATTGCCTACGTGTTTTAGTCAATCTCTAGTTTAGTTAACTACTTGATAGTTTCTTTGGTTGTTTATTGATTACGTACACATTATGAGAGAAATATCTTGAATAGCTAATTTGTTTGAGTTTAAATCAATTGAAAGTTAATCATAAGTCTCTGTGGGAACGATACTCTACTCACTAATTTATTACTTGACGACCACGTATACTTGCATGTATGTTTGGTCGCAACAGGTTTTTTGCGCCGTTGCCGGGGACTTAGAAATTAGATACTTGTCCGAGATAAGATTTTATTAGTTAATTGTTCAAGTATTAATTTTTCATTTTCCTTTTTTGCGTTAACGCATGCTCTTCTCTTGAATGCGGAGGAGTAGAAGCGCGAACTACCTCCTTCCTCCTGATCCTGAAATAGAACAAACACTTCACAGAGTAAGGAGGGAAGTGAAGCTAGAACTAAAACAGAAAGAGAGTTGGACATTGTAGTTCAACCACAACCAATAGAGATGAAAGGTAATGAAGATCGACTAGTGATAGAAGCCGCAAGACCCAATCTTACTAATATGACTCAGGCTATTGTGAAGTTTGATATCACGGGTCATTTTGAACTCAAATAGTACATGGTGCAGCTGGTTCAGTCTATAGGGCAGTATGTGGGTCTATCTCATGAAGATCCGCATCGGCATATTCAAATCTTCCTGGAAATTACGGATACTTACAATTATCCGAACGTTTCCAAGTATTACGTCAGGCTGCATTGTTCCCCTTTTCAATTCTAGGGGAAGCCAAAGAATGGTTGCAAAAGGAGCCCGCGAACGATATCCACACTTGAGATGATCTAGCAGAAAAATCATTAATCAAGTTTTTTCCCACTAAAAAGACACAGTCGTCGAGGAGCCAGATTCTTGGGTTCCAATAGCGGGATTGTGAGACTCTTCATCAAGCTTGGAAAGATACAAGAAGCTACTCAGAGATTGCCCACATCATTGTCAAACTGATGAGGTGTTGGGTAACACTTCCGTTGACGGGTTGGACAAGACAACAAAGAAGAATCTTGAGTCAGCTTATGGGTGTAGTTGCATGGCAAGGCCGTATAGTGAAATCCAGATCCTCCTAAACATTTTCACTACTAAGGATAATAATTGGCAAGGAGATGTGGAATCATGAAAATCACTTAAATAGAAGGCAGTAGGTGTAATTGAGCTTGATAATTTCACAGTCAAAAGAGCAGATATAGTGAAATTAGCAAATCAGATGAATAGAATGACAATGCACCAAACGCAACAGATGCAACATGTGCAACAGATGTCGACTTGCTGCAAGTTGTGTGGTGAAGGTCACATGAGTGACATATATGTCCCACTAATCCTGAATCCATCTATTATGCGGGGCAACAAAGTAGAGGTCCCGATGAATCAGCAAGCACAATATGGGAACACTTACAACCCAAATTGGAAGAATCACCCTAACTTCTCTTGGGGTGGAAATCAGACGACTCAGAATCAGTATAGGCTCCAAGGAAATTACAGTCAACCTCAGAAATCACCCCAGCAAGTCAAGGAGAGTACGAATGACCGGTTGAATAAGTTGTTGCTTGACAATCAACAACTCAATACCGATTTCTGAAATCTTGAGAGAGTAGTTGGGCAATTAGGGTCAAATAAAAATACTAGGCCTGCAGGCACTCTTCCCAGTGATATAGAGAAGAACCCTTAAGTTAACGCAGTCACACTTAGAAATGGGAGGGATTAGAAGAATCCCCAAAGAAGAGAAGAGATAAGCCTATATATCTGAGGGGGAGTTGATACCTAAGCAACACACGAGTCAAAGAAAGATGATACAAGTTCAGAGCCAGTGAGTGGTGCAAGGCCACCACCACCTGAATGATAATTGCATGTTTAAAAATTTCTCCCTATATTGATCCAGGTTCAATTAAATATTCCATTGATGGATATACTTCATGAAATTCCAAAATATTCCAAGTACATCAAAGATATAGTGGCTAACAAGAGGAGATTGACTGAATTCGAGATAGTCTCACTTATTGAAGAGTGCACTTCGAGGGTCCAAAACAAGCATCCTCACGTGTTTTAGTCATAGTTTGCACTCTAATTACTGCATTTTACTTGTGTTTGAGTTTAAATATTAGTGTGTTGCACTTATCATGTGTTTTATGACTTGTAGGAAGTGATTTCGAGTTAAAAGGATATTCGGGAGCTAAATTAAACAAGTTGAAGCTTTGAAGTATGAGTAAAAGCCCAAGGGTTTAAACCGGGATTACGTTCGGGGGTCGGGAGCCAAGTCTGGATGTCAATATATGAAGAAAACAAAACGGAACATGGGCCGGTCCATCAATGTAATTCTGTTGTTGCCCGTTAGAACCTGCTCTCTAAACTTCACCCCTAATGCCCCGCATGGAGCGGTGCATGGTGCGGCGCGGTGTAATTTTCTCAAAGTACTTTCCAATTTTGGCTTGGAAAAAGTAATTTCGCCTGGGCCCACTCGTACAGGGTATAAATACACCAAAAAGACGTGTTTGAAGGGATTTTTGACCTTGTAACCTTTGGGAGAGCATTGTAGGCTACAAGACACGAGATTCCATCATCTTTCCATCAATTCAATACGAGAATTTGGATTGTAAAGTTAGATTGATGCTTTCTTATTGTTTAATGATAATTGTGATGACTTACTCCATGATTATTAGTAATTTCCCTTAGGGCTATATGTTGTTTTGATAAATATTTGTGGATTTTAACTCTAGTTCGTGCTCGAATTCGCTTATGGAGTTTTAATTTGTAGCAACTTTATCATCAGTTTATTTAATCGAAAGAGGAATATCTTGGTGATTATCTTTTCATTATTTTCTTTGATTTAATTCATTGGTTCTCTTAAGTAATCTAAAGATCATGTTGAATTGTTTATTGAATCAAATTAGCAGAATATTCGAGAGACATTTTCCTAAGGACCAATCCATTAACGCATGCTTGCATACTTCACTGTGCTTATATTATTTCACCTCGTAGTGTTACGATTTAATCGAAAGAGGATTCTTGATTACATGTTTTAACTAATCATCGAGTGAATACATGAGAATTATTAGAATATTAGAGTGAATTAATTTAGAGTTAAATCCAAAATAACTATCTTGCACCTATCCAGTCAAACCCTTATTCCTCACATTGATAAGAAACCAATTATGCGAATCCAAAATTCTTTGATTTCAATTGTCAATTGCTTTATTTTAGTAGTTAAACATAGTTCATAATCATTTAACTCAAGTGTTGATACAACTGAATAGCAATTAACCCAAAAATTACTCGAGCATTGTTTAAATCTAATCCCTGTGGAGATGATATCTTACTCTACTATCTTTGACTAGCGAGATCAATTTTGTGTAGTGTTTTGCGCTCGTCACTACACTGCTACTGAAAAAGAGTTTCTTGCATCTGTGTGGGCGTTCGACAAGTTCTGATGTTATCTAGTGGGAACCAAAGTCATCGTTTACACCGATCACTCAACCATAGGTACCTGTTTGAAAAGAGAGACGCCAAGCCGAGGCTGATTCGATTGGTCCTCATTTTGCAAGAATTTTACTTGGAAACCTGAGATAAAAAAGGAACAGAGAATTAAGTGGCTGATCACTTGTCTAGATTAGAAAATCGAAACTATGTGGTTGGGGGAGGTTCAATTAAGGAAATATTTTCGGGTGAGCGGTTATTGGCAATCACCTCGAGTGAAGCCCCATGGTATGCAGACTACGTGAATTTTATTGCAAGTGGGGTGATGCCACTGGAATTGACATATGATAATAGAAGAAGATTTCTACATGATGTGAGGCTCTACTTGTGGGATGAGCCATTCCTGTATAGTAGTGCGCGAATCAGTTAGTACAAAAATGTGTTCCTGAGGAGGAGAAGAATGCAATCTTGCATGACTGTCACGTGTCTCCATATGGAGGTCATCACAGTGGGGATAGAATCTCCCAAAAAGTGTTGCAATCGGGTTTCTATTGGCCAAAATTGTTTGAGGTTGCACACACCTTTGTTAAACAGTGTGACAGGTGCCAAAGAATCATGAAGAAGCACGAGATGCCTTCGCAAAATATTCTGGCAGTAGAGATCTTTGATGTTTGGGAGATTGATTTAATGGGACCGTTCCCATACTCTAATGGTCACATATACATCTTGTTGACGGACGACTATGTGTCTAAGTGGGTGAAGGCCATTGCTCTTCCTACTAATGACGCAAAGGGAGTGGTAAACTTTGTAAAATAGCACATCTTCACACACTTTGGGACTACAAAGGTTCTGATAAGTGACAAAGGTACTCACTGCTGTAACAAGTTGTTGAACAACGTGCTAGCAACATATGGATTTAAGCACAAGGTTGACACCGCCTATCATACCCAAACTAGTGGTCAAGTGGAAGCGTCAAACATAGAGGTGAAGCGAATTTCGGAGAAAACGGTAAGTGGAAATAGGAAGGACTGAGCCGTAAAGCTTGACGACACATTATGGGATTATCGAACCGCATACAAGATCCCCATTAGAACATCTTCGTATAAATTGGTTTATGGGAAGGACTGTCACTTGAACTTCGAGCTTGAACACAAAGCCTATTGGGAAATTAAAAAGCTAAATATGGATATGGACATAGCTGGTGAGAAGAGTTTGTTACAGCTCAATGAGCTTGATGAGTTTTAATTGCACTCGTACGAAAATGCAAAATTATATAAATAAAAGACCAAGATGTAGCATGATAAGCATATCCAACATCACGATCTTGAGCCAGGTCAAGAGGTTCTCTTGTTTAATTTGAGCTTGAAGCTTTTCTCTATAAAGCTTAAGTCTATATGAGCAGGTCCTTTTGAAGTGGTTAGTGTGAAGCCTCATAGAGCGATGAAATTGTATGATATGAGTTCAAGTGCTACATTCTTGGTAAATGGGCAGAGAGTAAAATATTATTGGGGTGGTGACATTACACATCACAAGACTTCGATGGACTTGGCCGATGCTTGAAAAACATGTTACGTCGTGCCGTGGCGTTAAATGAGGCCCTTTTTGGAGGCAACCAAAGCATTTTCTTTTGACGTAGTTTACTTATTTTTCCCTTTCGTTTTGTGTTTTTGATTTTTTTAGGAGTTCCTTAATCTTGTTTTATTTTGTAGGAGTTAATTCTTGTATGTAATTTATCAAAAAAAAAGCTCCAGGTATGGGAAAACATGGTGGATGCGTCGCATCCTCCTCAGCGACGAGAATTAGAGAGTCAACTGCTCAAGGCAGTGAAGTGCAATCATCACGTATGTGGCCGCCTATGTGAAAAGTTAGGAAATCCAACTGGGATGCATCGCGTTCAAGCCTGCGCACACAGGTAAGTGTTATATTTTTATGGCAAAATACCTTAAACCGCCCCTAAACTTGGCTCAGATTATTAGTATCCTCCCCAAACTATGCCCGGTCTTAATTACCCCCCTCAACTTGGCCTTTTGAGAGTCATTACCCCCTTAGACGCTGATATGGCAAAAAGTGTGGGTGCACTCGTCTGCCACGTGGATTTTTCTGTATATGTGGCTTTTTTTTGAAAAATAAAATATATTTTTACTTTTTTAAGAATATTAATTTTTTAGATAATTTTTTTCGAATACAATTTATAATAAAACTTGGATAGAACTACATTATTTAGGCTAAATATTTTTATTTGCCGCAAAATAATAAAGTTTTAGTTAATCTTTTTTTGAATTGGACCTGAAAATAAAGATTTATACAATTAAAATAAATAGTCAAGGCATCTAAAAAGTTATAAAAAATACATAGTTTGAAATTAATTATTTTGGCTATAATTTTTTATATAGCTCTAAATTACGGTGCTCTAAAATTATTATTATTATTTTTTTTTACAGATTTTACCTAAAAAGTAAAAATACAAAGTTGAAATAAATAGTCATTGCATCAAAAGAAGAAATAAAAAGAGTGTACAATTGCAAGAAATAAAACGAATCACTTGCATTATACTGCAATTATACACTCTTTTTATTTCTTCTTTTGATGCAATGACTATTTATTTCAACTGTGTATTTTTACTTTTTTAGATAAAATCTGTAAAAAAGTATATTTTTAGAGCACCGTAATTTAGAGCTATATAAAAAATTATAGTCAATATAATTAATTTCAAACTATGTATTTTTTATAACTTTTTAGATAACTTGACTATTTATTTCAATTGTATAAATCTTTATTTTCAGGTCAAATTTAAAAAAAGATTTAACTAAAACATTATTATTTTTGGAAAAATAAAAATATTTAGCCTAAATAATGTAGTTCTATCAAAGTTTTATTATAAATTGTATTCGAAGAAAATTATCTAAAAAAGTAATATTCTTAAAAAGGTAAAAATATATTTTATTTTTCCAAAAAAGTCACATATACTGAAAAACTCCACATGACAGGCGAGTGCACCCACACTTTTTGACACATCAGCGTCTAGAGGTAATGACTCTCAAAAGTCGAAGTTGAGGGGATAATTAAGACCGAACATAGTTCGGGAAGGATACTAATAATCTGAGCCAAGTTTAGGAGTGTTTAAGGTATTTTGCCTATTTTTATTACACTTCACACGCCTAAAATCTCGCCTCCTTTTCCCACGTGTCTCCTCTCTACCCAGACGCACCTCCACGAACTCTTACCACCACTGCCTCCATTCCAATGATACCAAGTATTTGCTTCTCCCTCCTTTTCTTTCTTTTCTCTTCTCATCTCTTCTTGTTTCTCTAAGGCGGCAGAATCCCACCCCCAATTCCCCTAGGTTAGGTTTAATCCTAGTGATCTTTCCACATGAAACTAATAGGGGAATTGAAAAAAATTTCAAGGCTTTGCCTGCCTTCTCTGATTGGTTTTGATGTTTGAAAGATGTTAAACTAAAAGTCCCTTCATCTCGTTAATTTTAGGAGGGTATTTGAATTGCCCAACTGTTAGAAGACACTAGGCAAAACTGTTGCACTCCACATGTTCGACTAGTTGGCCGTGAGGTAATTTTAGGCGTCGGCGAAGTCTGAGTAATCGAGCGACACTAGTATATGTTAGTGAATAAGTGTGGGGCCGTTTGAGTGATTGTGTACAGCCGTGTTAGAGTGTAGGAGCTACAGGTGCTCGCCACTCTTTCATCTTTCGTTTTGAGGCATCTAATGGTCGTTAGGCTTCCGCGCAACCAAGTTCTGGGCTGAATTAAATGCAATTAAAGTGCGTTACTGCTTGTATTGTGATGTACATTGTTCTTGTAGTTGCATTATATGTGCTATATGCATATTGGTATATCTTGAAAATAAATGTGGGTTTGCAAGTGATAGAGTGGGGTTGAAAATCAGTCTTTTGTGGTGCATAATGATGTCTATACCTGCAGTGGTCACTCGTGTACTACCAGATAATTGTTTCCTGCTAAACACCATGGGCTATGTTTGAATGAAGTACTGAATGGCATAAGTGTGCGGATGATTGGCAGTGCACACTTTTGCACAACTGCTTCACATCTGAAACTTCAAGTTCTGCCAACTAATTATTGACTTCTTTGTTTTGCAGGTACATAGGTTCACAATGGCTGCAACGAGCAAAATGTCCAAGCAACAAGAAAGAGATAATGACAAGCAACCGACTAAAAAGCCTACCGGAAAGGCAACACGTGTTCCAAACCCACATAACAAAAGAAAGCGGATTGCGAAAGCAAAGACACAGCCGACTAGGCAATTAATTGATGTGTCACGACCCAATTTTCCTTTCGTTGGATATTGTGATGGCACATAATCTTAGGGACTAAGTAAATCTCTATTATTTACTGAATAACAATAATAATAAAGAAAATCTAACAATCTCGATATAGAAATCTGTACAGAATTTATAATTTTTCAAATTTGGTAGTACAAGTCAAAGCTCTACAGAGTTCACTACAACTTCTAAATACAATTGTTTGGAAGTAATAAAAACATTGTGAATACAAAATAGGAAGATGACTCCGAAGTCTGCGAACGTGGCGACAAGTTTACCTTGAGTCTCCTCAGCAAGAATCTGCACAGCTACTAATGATCAATATCTGGGTTTGCACAAAAATGTGCAGAAGTGTAGTGTGAACACACCACAGTGGTGCCTTAAGTATTAAGACTAACCTTAGT
Source organism: Nicotiana knightiana (assembly GCA_005239525.1). Lineage (NCBI taxonomy): Eukaryota > Viridiplantae > Streptophyta > Magnoliopsida > Solanales > Solanaceae > Nicotiana > Nicotiana knightiana. Next base: position 32,531 of record ML391391.1, read on the forward strand.
GAAGTAGCGAAGGGGATTAGTTAAGACACCCACTGGTCTAATAAACTGGACAAGCATAAGTGTAGGAACAACCGTGCATTATTTCTACATGGAATTACGCAATATGACTAACAATACAGTAATTACAATAAGAAAAGAAAAACGACAAGTACCAGCGGAATACCATAATAATAATTATAATAATAACAGAAGAGTGAGCGGAAACACAACTTAAATCGGAAATCGTAGATACAACAGGGACAAATAATAACTCAGCAACTACGACAGCTCTCACATCAGATTTTAGTCAACAACTTCATGAAGTACTGAACCTCGGATAAATTACAACTCACAAGTCTCACTACCTGAACCCTAACACTTGGAATCCTATGCCCTCATCATACCTCATAATCACGCTACCAACTCACGTGCTGAATAAAGCCATTCTCACATAGAAGACGAGTAAACAAGGGTGTGCATCTAGACTCAACAATATCAAAAAAAAGTCTTATCCGTTAAGGGTACTTAGCCACGTGTATGCTTGTGCAAGTGTCCTAACATAGTTCATACCTGCTAGTAAGCATAAGGAAAAGAACGGACAACACGTAGAATGTTTGTAGAACAGGGGTATCTCCCGGAATACCATTCCGTAGTCCCAAAGTAAATATGCAGTGGGATCTCCCGGAATACCATTCCGTAGTCCCAAAGTAAATATGTAGAACATGGGGATCTCCCGGAATACTGTTCCGTAGTCCCAAAGTAAATATGCAGAAAAAGGGATCTCCCGAAATACCGTTCCGTAGTCTCAAAGTAAATATGTAGAACATGGGGATCTACCGGAATACCGTTCCGTACTCCCAAAGTAAATATGCAGAACAGGGGGATCTCCTGGAATACCGTTCTGTAGTCCCAAAGTAAATATGCAGTGCAACCAACAGAGATAACAATTACACCACAACAGAAACCTCGTGTACATCACCACAACAAGTAAAACGTCAACAATGACAATAATACAAAGTACGACGAGTAAATCAACTTAAGAACTTTAAATCACAAAGAAACGACAGAACTAATTCATAAGGAATAACCACAGTAATGAATGCTAGGCGTAAAGAGAACAACTTAACAAGGGAAAGGTAAAATGTAGCAACGATTCCACAATATTCAAGTCAACAATAAGGAAGCCAACACGAGTCAAATAGTTCCAAATAAAGGCAAGTCAACTAAGATATAGGTTATCTAAACTTCTCTTGAGGTTGAGAAATTACGAAGGATATTCAACCATTCAATTAAATATAATCAGCAGAAAATAGTCATAACTCCAATTAAGAGTAAACAATTATAGGATGAGATAATAATAATTTCAATTAAAGATAAGCAGTTATGAAAGGATAGCATGACGATAGAAGAGGTAAAATCTTCAGTTAAGTCAAATAAGAGTCAAATAGACAATAAGAGTGAATCCTTAAGCAATTAACTCTAATTAAAGCATGTAGAGGTGAAACTAGCAAATAGGAACTCAAACGTATCAAGAACAGCTTCATACACAGTGAATATAAAGATCTAAAAACCCTAAAAGGTCAACTTTCCACAAATAAGTCCGAGCACGCACTCGTCACCTCGCGTACAGGGACTACAATCAACATAGAAGACTCAAATCCTAAGGGGTAGTTCCCCCACACAAGGTTAGGCAAGATACTTACCTCAAAGAAGACAAATCGATATTCTAAAATAAACTTCTTGGGTGAAAAGACCTCCGAACGGCTCAAATCCAACCAAAATAACTTCAAAGCACAAATAAAACTTATAAGAAACTATTCCGGATCATAAAGTTTCAATCTTTACAAAAATCTAAAAATTGACCCCAAGGCCCGCACCTCGGAACCCGACAAATTTTACAAAACCCGAACACTCATTCCAATACGAGTCCAACCATACTAATTTGATCAAATTCCGATACCGAATCTATGTTCGAACCCAATTATTCTCTTTAGAAAAGTTTTTGATAAAAACCTCAATTCTCAAATCAAAATATGGATTAATTCAAATATTAACTTCTTTAATCATATTAAAATACAAAAAAAACTTATATACTGACCCCCATGAAAAGACAAGAAGAACGCCGCAAAAATCACCTCAATCGGAGCTCTAGAACTCAAGATATGCTCAAAATACCAAAATGACGCGGTCTGATTTTTCATACTCAGGGATTTTCGCTTTTGCGACAAAAATATCCGCACCAGCGCATTTCCAGCTATCATTTACGCTTTTGCGGACCATTTTTCGCACCTGCAGCTCCGTAGATGCGGACCCAACTTCGCATATGCGAAGCACCAACACCAGCTCTCTTCTCCGACATTAAAATGAGCATAACTTCCTCATACGATGTCCAAATTCGACGGTTCTTTTTGCTATAGCTCCGTAATTACAATAAGGATCTAATGCTTCAATAAAAACAGAAATTTAAGCTCATTTGTTAATTTGGTATCATTTATGCTTGAAGAAACGACGTCGAAACATAAAAAACGAGTGCAACACAACCCAAACCTACCTGAAACTCACCCGAGCCCCTCGGGACCCCGTCCGAACATACCAATAAGTTCAATAACCTAAATCAGACCCGCTCGACGCCTCAAACCACATCAAACAATGACAAAGCTACAAATCGCACCATGAATGGAACTTATGAACTTCCAAATCTTCCAACTTCTAAAACTCGTGCCGAAACCTATCAAACCAACCCGGAATGACGTCAAATTTTGCAGGTAAGTCCCAATTGACATAAAGGAGCTGTTCCAACTCTCGGAATCTCATTCCCACCCCGGTATCACGAAAGTCAACTATTGGTCAAACCTAGCTTCCAAACTTTAACTTTTCCAACTTTCGCCGAAATGCTTCAAGTCACCCTACGGGCCTCCAAATACAATTTTGGACGCACTTCTAAGTCCAAAATCACCATAAGAAGCTGTTGAAATCATCTAAAACCCATTTCAGAGCCGTTTACGCAAAAATCAAATTCTGGTCAATTATTACCGCTTAAGCTTCCATAATTAGAATCCTTCTTCCGTTTTGGCTCCAAATCATCCGGTAAATGAATTCAACCACGAACGCAGGTCGATATACATAATATGAAGCTGCTCAAGGACTTACGCCATCGAATGGAGCTTAAATTCTCAAAACGACAGGTTGAGTCGACGTTCGTCCTCGAACGTGTCAAGATTCTCCTTGAAGTCCTCAAATCACTACATGCACACTTCCAACATACACCCGCGGGGTGATCCCATATCACCCCAATCTACATAAGCCCGAAAATACCATCTCAACTGCAATTTAGCCTTTCTACCAACACCGATAAGCCTCGTATCCCAAATTCTCACCTTTTATTCATTTCCAAAAGACCCGATTCTAAATCCATATCTGGTATCAGTCTCAACCAGCTGCATCAAATCATGCCGACACCCACAAGGTATGAACACACAACATAACACACCACACATAGGCCCTTAATAACACTTCTGATCACAATAGTTGCCCGTAATCAAAACTAGCATCAACACATAGCCCGACTCAAACATATCAAATCACATGAAATTGCGAGGGTCTCACCCTTCACTCTAAATCACAGGTCGAATATACATCATACTAATTAAACTCTTCCACTAACTTAGTTCTGCCAATAAAATCACAACACTTGCTGAACTCTCACCCCGGTAGAGTACCAATTCAAAAATCGTAACCAAGGATACTCAGGAATCACATCAGAACCTACCATAATGAACAACACGGACTCACGTCTACTCTCACACCTCTCAATAATGAATAAAAACAAATGATAGACACAGGCTACCACTCATAGAATCTCCCATAAGGGCAAACACATAAACAAAATGCTAATCATGAAACTAACCTATAAGTGAAGCAACAAATAAGGGAACTCGTCTCGATAAGCAGAACCGAAACAAAAATACGAATGGTATCCCTTTGTAACAAATCAAACGCATACATGTTTGACATCATCTGGCGCAACAGCCTCCAACCTACTATATGAAACACATCAACGGGTCGAGCCTCCCCCTCTTGGGCGCCCTTTACTCACCTGAATACCCCGCCATGACACATCTGTCCGGAGTATGGGATAATCTCTCACCATGTTGATGGTATCTCCATACTCAAAGCAACCTCTCTGCTGACGTGTCTGTGAAAACTATGCAGTACGGGTACCCTGAGACCCATGAGCACCTGGAACACTGTACGAAGCAGAAAGTGCAAACTGATTTAGCTGACCCACAAAACCTCTGCCATGTCGTACCCTACCTACAAAGTAAGGAACAGTAAATCACTCGGGCCTACGAGGCCTCCTCGCTTCCCTGTCCTCTCTTTCCTGACCTCGCCTATCCTCCCTCTCATTGCCCCGCCTGTAATCTCTCTATCCCACATGCCCTCTACTCGACGAGCGATCCCTACCACCTGTTGAAACAAAACATCCGACTCTAACTCCCGAGCCATGCTGAACCGAGTATCATGCCTGAGACCCTCAATGAATCTACGGACACGCTCTCTAACTGTAGTGACCAAAGCAGGTGCATGCCTGGCCAAATCACTGAATCTCATGGAATACACTGACATAAAGCCCCGATGCAGCTGCTCAAACTCCATGCGCTATGCATCCCGAAGGGACTAAGGTACAAACTCTCTCAGGAACATCCTCCGAAAATTGAACCCATGAAAGTGAAGCTGCATCAGCTGGGCTACCCAACTTGTAATCCAGCCACCACTGATAAGACACTCCCTTAAGCTGAAACATAGTAAAAGCAACCCCACTCGTCTCAACAATACCCATAGTGTGGAGAATGCGATGGCACTCATCCAGAAAACCCTGTGCACCCTCTGAAGACAAACCACTGAATGTAGGAGGGTCATATTTCTTGAACTTTGCAAGTCTAAGCTGCTCTTCCTCAGATGTTACTGCCCTGACCATGTGCTGAACTGGGACCATAGGCTATGTCGCCATGAGTACCGGAACCTGACCAACATGAACTCGCTGCTCAAGAGTGTGGATGGCGGGAGTCTGAGTCCCTCCCCCAGTTTGTGAAATATCAGGTGCAACTAGAGTCAACCCTGCCTGAGCCAATGTACCAACCATGCTCAGGAACTGTGCCAGGGTCTCCTGAAGTCCGGGGGTAACAACAGGCGTCTCCGGTACTGATACACTCAAATTACACCTTAAAATAGTGTAAAGCGGTCGAAGTCAAATATAATAACCCAACAAGGTTGGGGTCGAATCCCACATGGAATAGGTGTGAAAAGATTACTTTGGTAGTGCGAATCTCAACTTAAATTGTATCTCTATTTCGTTAATGTAACAAGAATATGGGAATTAATTTTTGTAATAATTTAATTGCAATAGTGACAAGTATGATTAATTAGAGTTGTAATTAATGTGATTAACTAAACCAAGGTTGCGTCCCCTTCAATGAAGTGTAATGCTAATGGGTATTAATATGATATATTTCTAATGGAAGGTTATTTAGATATGCAAATTATTTCTAAATGACCACCCAATATTTCCCAATAATAGGGTAGTATTTCCTCTTTATGATTTTCCCAAATATAAAAGAGTTACAATGAAGAGTAATCAATTAATGCCAAATAAAACCCACTTATTCCTAAGCGATTTTATTAAACAAGGTTTAAAGCCTTGAGTTTTTGATATTTACTCCTACAATTCCTAACTCACTTTTCCAAGTTAAGAAAGAATTAATGGCACTTGTCAATGTTTGCAACCACCAACAATAAATGAAGAATGAGAATTAAATAAATATCAACCAACCATTATATATATATATTCAATGTTAAACACCCATTAACATTACACCCATTTAGGGTC
>MDKJ01109230.1:0-10082 GCA_005239525.1 Nicotiana knightiana
ATATATATATATATATATATATTAAGATTAGACCTATAGAATTATTTATATTAAAATAGTATATTATTTGGGTGTGGTCAAAAATTAGTTGTTCACAATACCTGAAACGGAGCTGCTCGCGACTTCAAACCGCTGAACGATACACTAGAGCTTAAAACAACCGATCGGGTCGTTACACCTTGCTTGGACCCTAAACTGGCAGTCCATCACCTTGCGGTAAAGAATGACGCTCGTTCTGTTAAGCAAGCTCAAAAGCGCTTTAGGCCGGACTTGGTTCCCCTGATTGAAACCGAAGTTAACAAACTCATTGAAGCTAGATTTATTCGGGAAGTTAAATATCCAACATGGGTTTCAAGTATTGTCCCTATAAGGAAGAAGAATGGCCATATTCGAGTATGTGTTGACTTCAGGGATCTCAACAATGCGTGTCCGAAAGATGAATTTTTGCTTCCTATTCTAGAGCTGATGATCGATGCTACTACTGGTTACGAGGAAATGTCTTTCATGGACGATTCGTCGGGCTATAACCAAATTCGCATGGCACCAAAAGATGAAGATCTTACTGCATTCCGTACCCCAAAGAGTATTTATTGCTACAAGGTGATGGCTTTTGGCTTGAAGAACGCTGGTGCTACTTACCAAAGGGCTATGCAGAATATTTTCGATGATCTTCTCCACAAGAATGTCTTGTCGAATGCTATGTTAACGACTTGGTGGTAAAATCAAGAGAGAAGGGCGACCACTTGAAAGACTTTAAAATGGTATTTGAGTTGCTCCGGAGGTACCAACTTAGGATGAATCCATTGTAATGTGCCTTTGGAGTTACTTCTGAAAAGTTCCTTGGTTTCATTGTCCGGCATCGAGGGATAGAAATTGATCAAGCCAAGGTAGATGCAATTTTGAAAATGCCTGAGCCTCGGGATATTCATGAATTAAAAAGTCTGCAAGGAAAGCTAGCATACCTTAGGAGATTCATCTCAAACCTAGCTGGGAGGTGCCAACCATTCAGTCGCCTCATGAAGAAGGGCGTTCCTTTCAAGTGGGACCAAGCTTGTAGCAATGCCTTTGAAAGTATCAAAACATCCTTGATGAAGCCGCCAGTTTTGGCAGCTCCTATACTTGGAAAGCCGCTGATACTATACATTTCAACACAAGAAAGGTATGTTGGAGCGATGTTGGCCCAAGAAAATAGTGAGGGGAAAGAAAACTCTCCTTACTACTTGAGCAGGATGATGACACCAAACAAGCTGAATTATTCACCAATCGAAAAGTTGTATTTGGCGCTAGTCTTCTCAATTCAAAAGTTGAAGCACTACTTTCAAGATCATGTTGTTCGATTGGTTTCTATATCAAATCCCATCAATTTCGTGATGTTAAAACCTGTCCTTAGTGATCGACTAGCAAGGTGGTACCTCCAGTTTCAACAATTTGAAATCGTGTACATCCCTGAAAAGGATATAAAAGGGCAAGCGTTAGCGGACTTCTTGGCAGATCACCCTATACCTGATGATTGGGAGCTAACTGACAAACTACCTGATGAAGACGCAATGATCACTGAAGTTCAGCCTCCATGGAAGATGTACTTTGATGGTGCTACGCATCGTGGGGGAGCTGGTGCTGGCATAGTATTTGTCACTTCCCAAGGTAAAGTCGTGCCCTACTCCTTCACCTTGACACAGCTCTGTTCCAACAATGTTGTTGAGTATCAAACATTAATACTTGGGCTTGAAATGTCCGTTGATATGAAGCAATTGCAATTTCAAGTCTTTGGTGACTCCCAGTTAGTGGTCAATAAGCTTTTGGGTCGTTACGAGGTTAGGAAGCCTGAACTACGCCCATATCATGATTGCGCTAAAAGGTTAATGGGGTGGCTCGGTGATGTGACTATTCAGCATGTGCCAAGGAAAGAAAATAAGAAGATTGATGTTTTAGCTGCCCTAGATTCATCATTAGCCCTGCCTGATCAAGCTCAAGTTACCATCTGCCAAAAATGGGTAGTACCGCCATCAAATGAGGTTGAAGGTGAAGAAAATGAACTCAAGCATCTTGTTGCTTTCTCTGAAGTTGAGAAAGAAGAATGGCAACAACTCATTATCGACTACTTATGTTATGGGATACTTCCTAAAAATCCGAGGAGAAGGACTGAAACTCATCGTCGTGCACCTCGCTTTCTTTACTACAAAGATACTCTATACAGAAGGTCGTTCAAGGGATTACTCTTGTGATGCTTAGGGGAAGAAGAAGCACTCCAAGCTTTGCAAGAGGCACTTTTTTGGGGTATGTGGGTCACACCAGTTAGGACCAAAGCTCCATTTTCATATAAAAAGATGGGATATTATTGGCCGACGATGGTAAAAGATTGCCTGGACTACGCTCGAAGATGCAAGGCTTGTCAATTCCATGCAAATTTTATTCATCAACCTCCTGAAGTGTTGCACCCAACTATTGCATCCTGGCCATTTGACGCTTGGGGATTGGATGTTGTTGGACCACTGCCAAAGTCCTCTGGTGGGCACCTATACATCTTAGTTGCAACTGACTATTTCTCAAAATGGGCCAAAGTTGTTTCTCTTAAGGAGGTAAAGAAAGAAAATGTTGCAAGTTTCATCCGAATAAACATACTCTATCGCTTTGGCATTCCTTGTTTAATAGATAATGGAAAGCCATTTGATAATAAGTTGATGAACAAGATTTGTGATCTCTTTGGCTTCAAGCAACATAACTCTTCAATGTACAATGCTGCCACCAATGGTCTAGCTGAGACATTCAACAAAATGCTATGCAACCTGCTGAAGAAAGTCGTCTCCAAATCCAAACGATATTGGAATGACCATATGGAAGAAGCTCTATGGGCATATAGGACGACTCACCGCACGCCAACACAAGCGACTCTGTATTCACTCGTTTATGGAGTCGAAACTGTCTTGCCACTTGAGCGTCAAATACCTTCATTATGACTGGCTATTCAAGAAGGGATCACTGATGAAGAAAAAGCTCGACTTCGTTTAGCAGAGTTAGAGGCTCTTGATGAGAAGAGGTTGGAAGCTCAACAGAGTCTTGAATGCTATCAAGCTCGATTGTCTCGTGCCTTCAATAAAAGAGTTTGCACGAGATCCTTTCAAGTAGGAGATCAAGTCCTTGCCATAAGAAGGCCCATTATTACTTCCCATAAACCTGTAGGGAAGTTCATTTCAAAGTGGGATGGGCCATATGTTGTGCAAGAAGCTTATTCAAGTGGGGCTTACAAGATGGTTGATGCATATGGCATGAGAATCGGCCCTATCAATGGCATGTTTTTGAAGAAGTATTATCCTTGAAGTTGTTACGCTCCTCGACGCATGAGCCTAAACTACATGTTCCTATACTCCTGGCCCGCGTGAGTCTAAACTGTGTTGCCTAACAAAAAAATAAAATAAAAAAGTCCGCTAGGTTGATAATATCGAAAGAGGCAGCCTAGGCAAAAGTAAGGACATAAAAGAAAAGTCCGCTAGGTTGAAAACCTCGAAAGAGGCGACCTAGGCAAAAGTTAGGACATATAAAAAACAATAAAAAAATCTACCTATTCTGAACTACGATATGATTTGAACGTCTTCACCGAGGTACATAGGCAGCTTAGAATTTCATTCTGATTTCAGTCGCATAAGTTCAAAAGGTACATAATCCCCCAATCGTTTTCCGAATGAAGTACAATGGAATGTCATTCATTTAATCAGTATTTGAAAATTGAGCTGGGATACCATTCTTTTGTTAAACTATGGATACCATTTGATTTAAATGGGGAAAGCCGCTACAGTAAATTGGTGTCTTCAATGAAATGATTAATATTTTTTTTGGAGGTTTCCAAGCATTTGCATTGAAGTCGGGGACCCGTTATACCTTCAAGTTCGCCAAACCTTCAAGTTATTATGGTCTGCCTTCTTGACATTTCAAATTCAGAGAGAATTGGACCCAAGATATTTGGTTAGAATAAAGCTCTTGAATTTCAATTTTTGACAATTAAAAAACTCTTACAATGTCAAGGCTCCCACACCAAGATACAAATATTTTGGTGAAGTCACGCTAATTTGAAACTGTCGGCATATCAGGAACCAAAGTTGACTTCAAAATATTATCTGAAACTATCCTTAAGGCATTAGGTTTTGCATTATTTATACTTTATATATTTTGAAGTTAACTTTCCAATAGATCAAATGGTTCGGTATTTCGACGTTCCTATAGTAAGATACAAAAGTTTTGGTGAAGTCGTGCAAATCTGAAACCGTCACCGTGGCAGGATTTAGTATTGACTTTAAAATATTATCTGAAACTATCCTTAAAGAATTAAATTTTGCATTTTGGATATATTATATATTTGAAATTTAAGTTTCAAATAGATTAAACGGTCCATGATTTCGACATTCCTACATCAACATACAAAAGTTTTGGTGAAGTTGTGCAAATCTCAAATCGTCGCCGCGTCAGAATTTAATATTGATTTCGAACCATTATCTGATTCTATACTTAAGGAATTAGATCTTGCATTTTGGATATGTTATATATGTGCAAGTTAAGATTTCAAAAAATCAAATGGTTTGTGATTTTGACTTTTCTACACCAAGATATGATTTTTTTGATGAGACTGCACAAATCTGAAATTTTCAACGTGGTGAAATCTAAAGTTGGTTTCAAAATATTATCTGGGTCGATTCTGAAGGTGTTTGATTCTAATTTTTGGATATGTTTTATATATTGAAGTATAATTTTTGAGAAATCAAACTGTTTGTTATTTGGACTCTACTATGATGAAATATGAATCTTTCGTTACGAGTACGAAATGCTTAAAATTATGCAACTAAGATAAATGTCGGGCAATGTAAAGCAAAAGAGAAGCAATCTTATTTTAGATGAAATAAATATCACTAGGTCAATCTAACATAAAGATAGAAGGGGAGATAATGCTAATAGCCTAATCTAAACAAAACTTGTAATTGATCAATTCTTGACAGCTAGTCTCCAGGTTCTTCTTCATCTCCTCCAAATTAGCCGAATCTTCATCAGTCAGCAAATTTTTGTTGTCATATAAAGAGACCTCAGCCTCGGCAGCTAAAACTTTTGTCTGAATCTCTTCAACCTCCTTTTCAGTCGCTTCTATAACACCTTCGAGGTTCTCCCTCTCTTGTTGTAATGTCTGCAACTTCTTCATGACTCTCTTCAGTTTCTTGTCACTAGAGGAAACTTTATTGACTTTCTCACTTGCTTCAAATTTGAACGACTCGAGGCGCTCTTTAGCTTTAGAAATCAGCTCTAGCTTCTCATCTTAACTGGTCTTATCAGCCATATTGGATCGCTCTTGGTCATATGACGTGACAAGCTCAAAAAGAGAATCCAATAAACTCTCTAATAGAGAAAGATCCAAAATATTAGTCTTCTCCATATCCTCGAAAATCTCAGCGATTTTCTCCCTATAAGATGAGAGCAGTTCTGTATGAGTTTTGGAGAGTCTATTTCAAATATCCTCTCAAATTCCCAAGACGAATTCCTTTTTGCGATTAAAGACAATGCTTTTTTCTTCAAAAATAGATACTGCTATATTTGTCATCGGTGGGACGCGAATTATCTCGTTTAGAGTTGTTTGTTTTAGGGCTCTGTCATGAGGAAGAGATGATGCCTTTGAAGATGACTTCACTTTAGATGTAGGCCCTCCAATAGATTCGTTACTCACTTGCGGCTTATCATGTGGGGATACCACCGGATGCCCAATGGCATTTAACTGCATAAGGGAAAGGCAAAGAAAGTGAATATGTTTTTAGTAGAGCCATTCATTCGGTTAAAAAAATAAAAATAAAGGGCAAGGTGATTGTATTTTTACCTCCTTGTTACAAGTTGTAGGCATTCTTGAGGGACTATCAACACTTGGAACCTCTACGATCTCTATTGGGTTAGGCCGTTTCCTTTTCCATTTTTGATCTTCATTGGTACTCTGGCTTGTATCTTGAGGAACTTGCGTGCTAAATGGAACAACTGGAGGGTGCTTCTCCAAATCCGTTGAAGTGCACACCACCTCTTTCATAGCCGCCTTTGAGATTTAAGCTTCCTTTTCTTATGTTGTGTAGCTACTTTTGATATTGGAGTACGTGGCTCTTTAAATTTTGGGAGCGTCTTTCCAACACCTTGATCTTCACCTCCTAAAGGAGTAGTAGACTTTAGCCCAACATTGTCTACCAAAGCTTGTAAATTATTCTTGAGAAACATCCCACGCGCTTTCTCCCACCAAGACATATAATTGGTGGAGAAAGGCTTCTCCACAGGATCCCCTGTTGGGGGAAAAACTTCACGTGACATAGACCGATACAGTGTACAAATCCTCCAAAATCTGAGTCCTTCATCTAGAGATGCGTTATGGATATCATTCTCCAAAAAATCGGGGACGTTCTGGTAAAACCCAAATTGACGACCAAACCGATGCGGGCTATATGGCTCGATGATGAATGAGTTACCATACCTCAAAGGGAGGTAATTAAAATGTAAGCTCATGAAGTAATTTGACTCCAACTCTTGAGGGGAATCATTATCCACATAATAAAAAGGATGATAATTGGTTAACATTGTTGGTGTCCAAACTATATCATCCCTAGTGTGGATGCGTTTTCTCGCATCCTTCTCGTCAAAGTACCTCACAGCTCCATCTCCTGAGTATGCCACCATCAAAGGGACAGACAGACCCTTAGCAAGTGGATAATGCGTTTTGAGGTAATGTGCAAGCCAGCCGTAAACATAAGGAATGGGAAAACAAACTTTGACCTGATCAAGTTGAGAATAACACGAAATCTTATTCAAACCATGATAAATACTCGCCAAAACTGGGACCGCAAGGCTAATCTTTCTCCCGCCTACCATCGTGCTTGCCATCTTAAAAGTCTCGGGACGAATGGAGTTTTCTGCCTTGGGAGACACAAAGACACATATCCAAATTGATAAGAATGCTGCTACTACATAAGTTTCATCTTTCTTGTCAGCCCTCACCCTAAGCTTGGAGAATATAACTTCTTGATCACTCGACCACCTCGTTGTCTCGAAAATAACTCTGTTAGGATTATGTGTCGACTTTAGGCGCGCGGATTTCTTTTCCTTTTGCAGTGGGGCAGGTTTATATATCAAAGTTTTGTTCTACCAAAAATTTGTCCACTTGCTGAAAGAGACCTTTTGGTTAGCACCCGTACCTTCCTTAAGATGATGAAAGGCAATAAATAAATACACGCAAGATTGAGGGATAAATCTTATCTGTTTTTCGTACAAACCAATAAGCTCTCTTGTCTTAGGTACCACTTCTTCATATGGAGAACCCACAATGGGCAGACCTCCAAGGATATGTAAGTCCCAAAGATAGATAGATAGTTCTCCAGCTGATGTAAGAAACGTGTTCGTCTTGGGGAACCAAGCCTCACAAAATGCTTGCAAGATGTTCGAGTTTCGATCATAAGTGAAAAGTGAGGCATAGACAGCATCATAAATCTTTGTTGTACTCAAGGTTTGTTTGCTTCCACCAAGTACATCTTCAGCACATTCCCAATATCCTGGAATATGACGATACTCTCCCTTAATTGTTGATGTGTTTCCCCAACGTACTTCGCCTTGAATTAAGCGACATCCTAAGTTCGGAAAGGTGCTAGCAATGTTTACGTGGAGATGGATTGGCACTTGGAGAGAACACATCTTGGACAATGGATTAGAAGTTGACTTGTGCTCCAAGGTCCAGTTTACTACATAAAGGGAGTTTCTCAGAGAAGGCCATAAGGTTGCATACCGGCCAGCTTGTGGGGTGTGAACCAAAATCTTGGTTTGTTCTATGCCATCTTCAGTATCGATTAGGAGATATCTAAGTTTGGAGGAAGGTGAGGTATAGTCTCTGAAATTTTCCATCTCTTGGGGCTGCAAAAAAAAAAAGAAAAAGAAAAAAGGTCATCAAAATCCAAATCAAGAATATTAGAATGGGCACAAAGGTCTGAATGGATGAAATGGCCTCCCATGGTCGGGCCGCATCGCGAGTAATGGCCTCCGATAGTCAGGCCGCATCGCGAATAATATCTCCGATAGTTGGGCCATATTGAGAGTAATCTCACCGGTAGTCGGGCCACATTGAGAGTAATCTCTCCGGTAGTCGGGCCACATTGAGAGTAATCTCTCCGGTAGTCGGGCCACATTGAGAGTAATCTCTCCGATAGTCGGGTCATTTTGAGAGTAATCTCTCCGATAGTCGAGCCACATTGAGAGTAATCTCTCCGATATTCGGGCAGGGATGAGTACTCATCTCCTCACACCCTAAGATTGTCTTCTTCATGCATAGATCATCTCGTTAAACAAGAACACACCCTTCTTGTTTAACCTACAAAAAAAAGAGAAACAAAAAAAAAGATGTAAAGGAAGAAAAGCGCCAGAAAAGAAGAAGAAATTACCTTCGCGTTAATGCTTCCGAGTCCACAAAATAAACTCAAGTGGCTTGCAAATACTGCAAATTGATGCTCAACAAATACGAGTATGCGGGTTTATATAGATGTTCGAGACAAGATACTACATTGATGCTATCGATGTGGGACTGTGTAATTGTCTCCTAAATTGAGTCAATGTGTATTGCCATTCCCGGTAAAAAATTGGACTAACAGTTAAGTTCGTTTCCGACTAAAATTGGGAACGCTTCTCTTTGTCCAAAGTTCGTTCATGTGCAAAGACGAAATAACTTTTTATGTTGTTATCAGTAAACACATTGTAAAAGACTTATAAACTAATAAGTGAATGAAAAGCTAACTAACTTTAGACTGTTTTAAAACTAGAAAATCATGATTGTGGATTTTACTTTTCAATAGCTTTTTGTGTTGTTATCAGTAAACTCATGTAAAAGACTTATAAACTAATGAGTGAATGAAAAGCTAACTAACTTTAGAGTCTTTTAAAATTAGAAAATCATGATTGTGGAATTTACTTTTTAATAACTTTTATGTTTTGAGTGATTAGTCACAAACAATGAATTTGAAATTTAAATTTCAATGACTTTAATATTTCATATGATCAAATATACAAATACAAATACTTCAAGCCTATTCTTCAAAAGTTTAAAAACTTTGACAAATTTCGAAGTATGGGGCATTTGTAAGCATATAAAATTTATTGGATTCAAATTTAATAAAATAATTTGGATTATATTTTAAAATTCAAGATATATTGATCAAAACAAATATTATGGGCTAATATAAATTAATTGTATAAATCCAATATAAATGGATTAAATAAATAAATCTTAATCCATTTGGCTAAAGTGATGATCCCAATTCATAAGGCCCGAATTTCATCTTCCTAGAGGCCCAAATGGATGCCCACGTGTCAAATGACGTGGCACGCCAAGTCAAGCGAAAGAGCCAATAGGACCATGCCACGTGTCAAAATGACAAGACATGCCAAGTCAAATTACGGGGCCAATGAAACTGCGCCACATGTGCAAGTGACATGTTCTGGCCAATCAAATGCGGTCATGTCACACTTCAATTTGATTGGTCGGAAAGAATTTGTTCTTATCACAACTCCTTCCTTCCACAACTATAAATATGGGTCTTCATAATTCAGAAAAGGCACCAGAAGTTATAACAAAAAACAAGATAGAGCTCGTGGATCAAACGTCTCAAATTTCTCTACAAGTTTCAAGCTTCAAGCAATCAAGTTCAAGTCCAAGAACAAGATCACCGTTCGTGGCAACAACTACATATTCAAGATCAAGCTCAAAGGCCCTTGAATTTATATTGAAAAGAAGAATCAGAGGATTCATAGAGATTGTACACTCATCATATTCTAAATCAAATAGTACGATTGTTGCGATATTTTCGGTCTTGATTATATTTTCTCGACGCAATTTATTATCTACACATATCATAACACGAATAATAGTAGTACAACAACAATAACATACTCAATATAATCTTACAGGTGGGATCTGAGAAAGGTAGTGTATACACAAATCTTACCCTTACCTGAAGAAGTAGAAAGACTATTTTCGATGCACCCTCTGCTCAACAAAAGGTGGAAAGGAAGAATAGTGGAGAAGAAGAAGAGGAAGG
>ML391396.1:0-19143 GCA_005239525.1 Nicotiana knightiana
AATAAGGATAAAATACACTATGCATCAAGTGCATAAAGGTTGCTGGGGAATTGGTCAGCCCAAATGACATAACCAGGAACTCATAATGACCATATCTAGTCCTGAAAGCAGACTTTGGGATGTCTGGCCCCCCGAATCTTCAACTGATGATAAAACGCAAGTCAATCTTAGAAAATACCCTGGCACCTTGCAACTGATCAAACAAGTCATCTGTACGAGGCAAGGCATACCGGTTTCACCGTAACTCTGTTCAGCTGCCGATAATCAATAGACATATGCATAGAACAATCATTCTTCTTTACAAACAACACTGGTGCACCCCAAGGTGACATGTTATGCCGAATGAACCCCTTATATAGGAGTTCCTGAAGCTTCTCCTTTAATTCCTTTAGCTCCGCTGGTGCCATACAATAAGGTGGAATAGAGATAGGCTGGGTGCTTGGCACCAGGTCAATACCAAAATCAATGTCCCTGTCAGGCGACATGCCCGACAGGTCTGCAGGTCTGCAGGAAACACGTCCATAAAGTCACGTACCATATGAACCGAATCAATAGTGGGAGTCTCACCACTGACATCCCTCACAAAAGCCAGATAAAATAAACACCCTTTCTCAACCATGCGCTGAGCCTTCAGGTAGGAAATCACCCTGCTAGGCATATACTCAGAAGAACATCTCCACTCAACCATCGGACATCTCGGCATAGCTAGTGTCACGGTCTTAGCATGACAATCAAGAACATCATGACACAGAGATAACCAATCCATGCCCAATATCACATCAAAATCGACCATGCTGAGTAACAGTAGGTCCACTCGAGTCTCCATACCCCCAATAGATATCACACATGACCGATACACACGGTCCACAACCACAGTAACGCCCACCAGAGTCGACACATGAACAGAGGTAACTAAAGATTCACGGGGCATATCCCAAAAATGGGCAAAATATGAAGAAACATAGGAATATGTAGAACCGGGGTCAAATAAAGCCAAAGCATCTCGACAACAGACTGAGACAATACTTGCGATCACTGCATCGGAGGCCATAACATCTGGCTTGGCTGGAAATGCATACATACGGGCCTGATCTCCACCTGCTCGACCTCCCCCTCTAGGGCGGCCTCTAGCTGACTGACTACCACCCCTGGCTGCCTGGGCATGTGGTGAAATAACTAGATTCGAAGTCGAAAGTTGNTAGAGATAGGCTGGGTGCTTGGCACCAGGTCAATACCAAAATCAATGTCCCTGTCAGGCGACATGCCCGACAGGTCTGCAGGTCTGCAGGAAACACGTCCATAAAGTCACGTACCATATGAACCGAATCAATAGTGGGAGTCTCACCACTGACATCCCTCACAAAAGCCAGATAAAATAAACACCCTTTCTCAACCATGCGCTGAGCCTTCAGGTAGGAAATCACCCTGCTAGGCATATACTCAGAAGAACATCTCCACTCAACCATCGGACATCTCGGCATAGCTAGTGTCACGGTCTTAGCATGACAATCAAGAACATCATGACACAGAGATAACCAATCCATGCCCAATATCACATCAAAATCGACCATGCTGAGTAACAGTAGGTCCACTCGAGTCTCCATACCCCCAATAGATATCACACATGACCGATACACACGGTCCACAACCACAGTAACGCCCACCAGAGTCGACACATGAACAGAGGTAACTAAAGATTCACGGGGCATATCCCAAAAATGGGCAAAATATGAAGAAACATAGGAATATGTAGAACCGGGGTCAAATAAAGCCAAAGCATCTCGACAACAGACTGAGACAATACTTGCGATCACTGCATCGGAGGCCATAACATCTGGCTTGGCTGGAAATGCATACATACGGGCCTGATCTCCACCTGCTCGACCTCCCCCTCTAGGGCGGCCTCTAGCTGACTGACTACCACCCCTGGCTGCCTGGGCATGTGGTGAAGTAACTGGAGCTGAAGTCGAGGGCCGGCCACTCTGCTGAGAAGAACCACCGGGACGACGGGGACGCTACCTCCACATGTGCCTGAACTCTCCACACTCAAAACAACTCTCTGGAGCTGGAGGCGGGGACTGATAGAAACCCCTGGCACTAACTGGAAGGCTCATGCGTAGAAAAACTCTGAACTGGTGGTGCTCGAGCTGCACTCTGCGCTGGGAGGGCACCGAATGAAGTACGACCTGACTGAGAACCACGGGGACCATGCCCCGAAGATGCACCACAATAAGCTAGGTGGACTGACTGAGGAGGCTTAAATGAACGGCCTCTACCATGCTAAAACTTCCCCTAGAAGGAGAACCACTAGAACTGCACGATCCACGAGGCCTCTTGGCCTCCCTTTCCTCTTGCTCCTGGCGGCGAATCGACTCAATATCTCGAGCAATGTCAACAACCTGCTCGAATGTAGCATATGATACTCTCTCCCGAGTCATAAATAGGCGGAGCTGATAAGTTAGGCCATCCACGAACCTCCTAACCCTCTCCCTATCAGTAGGGACCAACTCGGTAGCATGACGAGCCAACTCCGAGAACTGCATCTCATATTGCGTCACTGATAGCTCCCCCTGGCGCAGCTGCTCAAAAATCCTACGCTGCTCTTCCCTGTGTGACTGGGGTACATACTTCTCCAAAAAGATAGTGGAGAACTGCTGCCAGGTGAGGGGTGTTGAACCAATAGTCCTACGCTTCTCAAAATACTCCCACCAAGTGAAAGCAGCACTAGAAAACTGAAATGTAGCAAATGAGACCCCACTGGTCTCCAAAATCCCAGTAGTACGCAACATCCTTTGACACTTATCCAGAAAACCCTAGGCATCCTCGCCCTCAGAACCACTGAATGTCGGGGCTATAGTCTACTAAACCTCTCCAGTCTACGCTGCTTGTCCTCTAGCATAGCCGGAACCACGAAGTCCCGAACTGGAGCAACCGGCTGGGCTGGAACCGCCCCCAGTACCTGCTGGCCTTGAATACCCTGCTCAGGTGTCCGGGCAACTGGAGTCTGACTGCCTTCCTCGGCCTAAGAAGTAGCGGCAAATGCCTGAGCAAGGGTGGTACACACCGTTAAGATCTAAGCCAAGGTCTCCTGAAGACCTGAAATAACAATAGGCACTGTCGGTGCCTGAGCCTGCCCCGCTGGAGTATCTGTGGCGGGAATATGACCCTGAACAGTAGGCGGATCAACTGGCACTGCCCTGGCTGCTGCATGGGCTGGCTTTTACCTCTACCACGACCTCGACTGCGGCCTCGACCTCTCGCTGGTGGCTGATCATCCTGATCGGTAGCGTGAGTCCTCACCATCTGTGAGAGAAGGAAACAACAGAGTTTAGATTTCCAGAATCAACAAAATGGCATGACAAAATTCAAGAAAAATGAGATTGTTCCTAAGGGTTCCAGAAGCCTCTCGAAGATAAGTACAGACGTCTCCGTACCGATCCGCAAGACTCTACTAATCCTGCTCATGACCGTTGAGTCCTATGTAACTTAGACTCTGATACCAACTGTCACGACCCCCAAATCCTAAACCGACCGTGATGGGGCCTATCGTGGAACTAGGCTACCCCATAATCACAAAATTACAGTTTCTTTCTAAAATCCCAGCTATTTTCAAAATTTCATAAAGTATATAGAATTACTGAATTCATTAGGCAAAATAAATAGCTAAATAGTCTAAACCATATCAAAATTCGGAGTCAACATATCATGAGCATCTAAGAAATATACCAACAAGTCTACTATTATAATACAAAACCTCCGAACGAATAGCTAGATACAACAAAAGAAGGGAAAACAGAGATGCTGCGGACGCTGAACAACTACCTCTATACCCCAAACTCTGGCTCCGCACGGAATAGATGGCTAACACTTAGTATCAGCACCTGAATCTGCACACAGGGGTGCAGGGAGTAAGTGAGTACACCAACTCAGTAGTAATGAGAATAAATCAAGTCTAAGTGGCAAGAAACACATAAAAATCAACATCATCAGTTCACAATATGCACAACCTTTCTTTCCAACACTATATACATAGTTATATGAAATCATCATGCCTTAAAACCAACTTCAGAAAAATCCTTTGAAAAATATGTTTTCCAACAATTTCAGAAATAAAAATAACTGAAGGATTTAGTGTAAAAACGAAATAAATCATAAGTAGCCCCTCGGGCAAAAACATGAATCATAAATCGCCCCTCGGCAGAACATCATTCAGCACCTCACAACCACTCAGTATCAGCCTCTCGGGCAACCTCACTGTCACTCATGCCTCCCAATCACTCATCACTCGACACTCAGCACTCAGTAGGTACCTGCGCTCACTAGGGGTGTGTACAGACTCCGGAGCTCCATCAGCTTAGAGCGATAATATCAAGCCACCTCGTGGCGTATCATGTCCTCACAAATCAGTCCCTCGGCCTCACTCAGTCAGAACCTCTCAAAAGCCCCTCGGGCGTATCAGTAAAACGGGGTACTCGACCCAAAATATCATTTTTATATCTCAAAATAGTGTAAATAAGGCTGAGTTTCAAAAACAGTTAAGCACAACATGACTGAGTGTAAATCATAAATCAACAGTGAGGAAATAGCAGTAAAAAGCCCCCAAGAGGTCTAAACAAGTCGGCACGAGGCCCCAAACATGGCGTATAGTCCAAATATAGCAATAGTCTCTAGAACGCAATTTAACATATGATTTAGAGTAAAATACGCAACTCAATAGTTGTCGCGGAGAGGACCAAGTCCAATCCAAAATCAATGCGTGCCTCATACTCGTCATCCGACATGTGCGCCATTCTAAAAACAGTGAGAAATATGAAGTCCGGTTTCATACCCTCAGGACAAGATTTATAACCATTACTTACCTCTACTGGGCCACAATGCTAATCCACGATGCTCTTTCCCCTCAAATTGGTTCCTGATTGCTCCAAATCTAACCAAAACCAGATTCACATCATCAATAGACGCTAAAGGAACACAACCCAATCGAAAACTATCAATTTATACAAAAATCTCGAAATTCGGCCAAACCTGAGCCCCGGTCCCACGTCTCGGAATTTGATAAAATTTACATCACTAGAATCCTTGTCCTCCCACGATTCTATACATACTAAGAAAACTAAAATCGGACCACAATTGCCCACTCAAATCCTCAAAAGAAAATTCCAAATTTCATGCACCTTTCTTCCCCAAATTTGGGTTTAATTTCAACAATTTTCTGGTTTAATTACTTAGAAAACGACATATAAACGAGTTATGAAGTTGGAAATATTACCTCCAAGAGAGCCCCTTTGATTTCATCTTCAAACCCTCTCAAATAACTCTCAACCCGCTTGACAATGGAGGAAAAATGAGCTAATCTCGCACAAATGCCTTTAAAACATTCTGCCCAGCAACTAATTTTCCTCAGTGCGATCGCATTTCCAGGGATGCGTTCGGGATGCATAGACATCCCACTCTATGCATTCGCGTACAAACACACGCATTCGCATAGCTCAAACACTCATCCCCCTCACTCGCCTCATAACACCCTATGCGATCGCGGACCTTACCTACGCGATCGCACTGCACTCAGGACCCACTTTACGTGATCGCGGCCTCCACCCACGCGATCGCACTGCATAAAAAACCAATGCTGCCCCCAACTAGACTATACGATCACATTCTTACCCACGCGATCGCATAAAAGGACACCAGAACAGAACACCAGCAAAACTTTGCAACTTCCAACATCCGAACTTGATCCGTTAACCTGTCAAAACACACCTGAGGCCCTCGAGACCTAAACCAAACACGCCACCACAACCGATAACCTTATTCAAACTTAGTCGAGCCTTCGAAATACCAAAAACAACGCAAAAACACCAAAATTACATGAAATTCAAGCCTATGAATTTTGAAACTTCTTAATTTCGCCAACGATGCCGAAACCAACCAAAACACCTCCGATTGACCTGAAATTTTGCACACATATACAAAATGACATTACGAACCTGTTCCAACTTCCGAAATTCGATTCCGACCCTGATAGCCTATTTTCCACTGCCGACCGGAAATCGCCAAAAACTAACTTTCGCCAATTCAAACCTAATTCTACACCGGACATCGAAACTTCATTCCGAACACACTCCTAAGTCCCAAATCACCAATCAATTTTTGTCGGAACTTGATCAATATTGACCAAGACCTGGTCATACTTGTATATAATCTACAAAAATAATATTTTATTAAAATGTTTCAAAATTTCCGACCAATTTCGGTCGAAAAATTTGAAATTGTGCTTTCCTGCCCAAGGAAATTGGTTTTTAATATAACAAAATTATATATATTTAATTTACCAATCGGAATAAGTAATAATTAAATATTTTCGACCGAGTTCGGTTGGAAAAATAATTTTAAAATAATTGAAATATAAATTTAATAATATTACTGACTGAAATCGGTCTGTTTTTGTCAACCTTTATATAAATAGCTTTTAAATAAGATACTATA
Source organism: Nicotiana knightiana (assembly GCA_005239525.1). Lineage (NCBI taxonomy): Eukaryota > Viridiplantae > Streptophyta > Magnoliopsida > Solanales > Solanaceae > Nicotiana > Nicotiana knightiana. The sequence continues at coordinate 6,487 of ML391396.1, forward strand.
TATACATCTTAATACTATACACTTAGTATAAATACTATACTATACTATACTATAATATATATACATCTTATATAAGCTATATATATATATATATATAGGTTTACAAGATCATGTTTGCTGGCGGTAGTCCGCTCGACCAGTAAGGATATAAGAACCGAAATATACAAGAATTTTTATAGAGCTTAATGGCTATATGGAAGGATCTATCTTTTTACCTAAGCAAGTGACCTGTCTGGATCTAATACATACTCTTATTGAGCCCATGTGTCGAGCGGTTCTAACTGTGAGAGAGGACGGCCTTTAAAACCTTCAGCGGGCTTTTGGTGTCACGGCTTGCTAGATGTAGCCACTAAGGCAAAGCTAATAAGAGTAGTACTAGATTCGACTATACCACCATCTTGAAACCAAGCCAAGAAACTATATTAAACTTCTTTTATATTTTGATAGAGTCTAGATCTTTCATGGGTAATATGCAAGAGAAGTTAGATATTCAACATTGTCACGAACCAAAATCCATAAGGTCGTGATGGCACCGGACACCACTGTCAGGCAAGCCAATCATTAAATGGTTAAGTTAAATTTTCTGTTTTAGCATTTTTGAAATCATTACCTTTCACTTTATTACATGATAACTGAATAAAATTCGCTAAGTAAATATGACAGTTTAATATTCCCTTTTTATAAAATACATCCCAAACACATCCCAGAACCCGGTGTCACAAGTGCATGAACAAATTCTAAGAATTTCACAGATACTACAAAGCTTGTCCGAAATACAAACTGGACAAGGAATAAAAATGAAAATACAATACATAGAGGAAGACCCTGTCGACTGCGGGTCGTCTCCGAGTGATGCAGCTCGTCTAAGTCTCCAAGTCAGCCATATTTCTTTGAAGGTACCTGTGCAACAAAATGCATAGCAAGTGTAGCATGAGTACGAAAACTACGTGTACTCAGTAAGTATCCCGCCTAACCTTAGAGAGGTAGTGACGAGATGTCGACTTGACACTCACTAAGGTCCAACAAAATCCTTTAACAAGATATGATATCAGTAATAGGCATACGAGGATGATAAAAACAATAAACATTAAAGATAACTGTAATTCAAATAAATACTGAAAGTAAATAAACAATTACTACTTCACTTTCCCCCAAATATCTTAAATAAATAATTACTTCTTCTTTTCCCCCCAAATATCTTAAATAAATAATTACTTCTTCATTTTCCCCCAAATATCTTAAACAAACAATTACTTCTTCATTTTCCCTCAAATATCTTGTCACTTCAAAATCCATGAAATCATTAGCAATTTAGCATGCGCATACTGGATAAGGATAACCGGCTTGAGCCATCATAATAATCATATTTGTGCACTGCCGAGGGTCAAACGGCCCGAACCATAATATATCTTTCAATCTCGCCATGGTGTACAGACTGCTCGCGGAATGTAAATTGCGAAGCGGTCACATGCACACACAATATTAACCATAATGTATCTTTCAATCTCGCCGTGGCGTATGGCCCGCTCCCATGAGAGTGGGGGAATAACACTCCACTCGCGAAATGTAAATTGTGAAAAGGTCACACAGTCATGCACAATCAACAGTCCACCCCGACTACATCGGGAAAACAAATACTCAAGTAAATGACAAATTTCTCTTTTAAAAGTCACAAAAATAGTATTTAAATCTTTTCTCGAAATTCATTTGCCAAGTTTAATAATATTCAATTGTGACGACGCGACCAGTCATTTTGCGTTATCGGACCCCGTTCCCCTAAATAAAACTTCTCATAGCGGCTTATTGTGATTTATGACTTGCGGGGGCGGGTGGTCCGGGATTCGGAAATGTTTAGAGTGCTATAGGAACACTTGGTTCCTTAAGGTTGGCCTTTAAGGCCAAGTTTGACTTCGGTCAACATTTTGAGTAAACGACCTCGGAATCGAGTTTCGACAATTCTGGTAGCTTTGTATGATAATTTTGGACTTGGGCGTATGTTCAGAATGGGTTTCTAATTACTCGGGAGCGTTTCAGTGCCCAATATTGAAATAAGAAGTTCCTTAAGTTCCTATTGTGATTTAGGATGTGTTTTTATATTATCGAGGTCCGAACGGAATTCCGAGACTGAGAATAGTTTCGTTATGTCATTTATGACTTGCCTGCAAATTCTGGTGTCATTCCGAGTAGTATAGGTCGGTTCGGCGCGTTGTTAGCGAAGTCAAGAAAGCTTAAAGTTCCTAAGTTTGGTTCTAGGGGTTTTGAGGTGTGATTTTGAGTTTTAGCATTGTTTTGGGTGTTTTGAAGGCTCGAGCGAGTCCGTGTTATGATTTGGGACTTGTTGGTATATTTGGACGGGGGCTCGGGTGGGCCCTGGTGGGCCCAGGTGCCTCCCAGACACCACACGAGGCCAAAAACCAGTTGAAATAGCTGCTGGTGCACCTGTTCTGGTGTTGACCGCAGGTGCGGTTGCCCAGTCGCAGGTGCGGGACCACAGGAGCGGTCCCGCACCTGTTCTGGTGTTGACCGCAGGTGCGGTTGCCCAGTCGCAGGTGCGGGACCACAGGAGCGGTCCCGCACCTGTTCTGGTGTTGACCGCAGGTGCGGTTGCCCAGTCGCAGGTGCGGGACCGCTCCTGTGGTCCCAGCCTCGCAGGTATGACCCCCAGCAGGCAGGCCATTTCTCGCAGGTGCAGGCCCAGGCTTCCTTGTCTATTTCCGCAGGTGCGAGCCTTTGCTCGTAGGTGCGAGACCGCAAGTGCGGTCCTTGAGCTGCAGGTGCGGAAACACTGTCAGACATTGTGTTTCTTAAATACGGGATTCTTCATTGTTTTCTTCACTCTTTCCTCAATTAAACACTTTGAGAGCTTGGGAAAAAGGATCCACGACCCAACCCCTAGAAGGTAAGTAGATTTCATCTCAAGACTTGTTAATGCATGATCCTAGTTGATTAATAACCTAATTAGTGAAAAATCAAGAATTGGGTAGTAACCTAGGGCTTTCGATAATTTGAGAATTACTCGTGAATTAGCTATGAAATCAAGTAAAAATCATGTATTAATGATCCTTAGGCTATGGGTGAGTATTCCCTTCGAGAATTTTTGGAATTCGAGCATGCAGGCCCGGAGTTGGATTTTAGGATTTCTTCAAGAATGGCGAATTTGACTTAGTAGTAGGAGGATTTCCATACTTTGAGAGCATAAATTGATGAAATTTGTATAACATTTGGCTAGTTTCAAGTCCTTGGGTGTAGAGTTCGGAGTTTCGGGCGCGTTCTTGGTCCGGGGAATAGATTTGTCACGAGGTGAGTCTCCTTTCTAACCTTGTAAGAGGGAATTGTCTCCATAGGTGATTATAAATAATTGCATGTCCTTATTTGCGGGGGTTACGCATGCACGAAGTGACGAGATTCCGTGCATAGCTACTACTATGTTATGTTGGGTAGTTCTAGGACTCACGAGCATGCTTATATGTGCCTTACATGTATTCCTAAACGTATTTTGAGTTGTTTATTATCCTTGATTTGGCATGAGAATATTAGGAAGTTATGTTCCATGATAGGTTGTTTAAGTTCTTGCCTTAAAGAATAATATCTGTTAATTCCTTAAAAACTGATAATTTTATGTATGTATGCGGCACTGCGTCACATGTATGATTCGTGAGAGGAATAGCCCTACTATTATGTCAACCGCGTCGCATGTTCGGTTCACAAGCGGGGTAATAGATGCATCTATGGTTCGAGCCGTTCGACCCTCGGCAGTGCACATTTATTTTCGTGACGTTTCGGCCGTACGCTTCCGGCCTATTATGTGCTGTATGATTTACTGGGAATTTGTTGTAATTGTATAAACTAGTTCATGTTAATAAGGGAATTTAGTACATTATGTGCTAGTGAAATTTGACATCCAAAGGTAGATACAACTATACTTGATAATTTTATCTTTATGATTCCTACGACTGTTATGCCTGCCTAGTTCCTATTAAATCATGTTATTTAGAAATCTTGACCCTAGTAAGTATCACGTCTACCTCTCGTCACTACCTCTTCGAGGTTAGGCGAGATACTCACTGGGTACATATTTTTTTATGTACTCATGTTGCACTTCTGTACTTAATTGTGCAGGTTCTGAGGCTGGTGCATCTGGTTATTAGACCGGAGCTTGATCCTGATCTTAGTTGGACCCGACTTCACGGTGAGCTGCTTCTCCTGACGATCCTCGGCAGCACCATGGAGTTTTCTTTTCCTTATTTCCCGTCTATTTCTTTCAGACAGTGGGATTGTATATTATGTTTTGTATATTCTGTTAGTATGACCGTAGGACTTGTGACACTAGTTCTTGGGACACACGTAGTTGTTATTTTGGTTTGCGGGTCTGTATATATATATTGGTGCATTCCTCTTTTGATTGTTTTTGGTAAAAATGGCTTGCTATCTCTTTCAATAAATGTTTTGAACTTTAAAACTTGGCACGTATTGGGATGTTTAACCCAGTATGGGAGGAATCCTTAGTAATTTAAGTATGGGCTTGCCTAACCATGGTGTTGGGCGCCATCACGACCTGAGTTAGTATTTTGGGTCGTGACATCAATAATATAACCTTATCAGGAATACAATTATCCACGGGGGAGTCAATTCTCTTTCTAAATGATTAAGAAAGGTACACTCTAGCCTTCTTAGGAAAAAAAATTACAAATTCAATAGCATTATCAGTCTAATATTATTGGCAGGATCACATGTACAACACGTAAGGCATGCTAGTGGGTCCTAGACAACCCAGACATAAGCATAATAGTAGCTACGCACGGACTCCCGTCACCTCGTACGCACCCAGCCCCCGCAGTTAATAGCATGTATTCAATTAGTTCACCTATGGGGACGATTCTCCCTCACAAAGTTAGAAAGGAAACTTACCTCGCTCCGAANTTTCCATAACCGGCTTCCAAGCCCTTTCGACGACTCCAATTGATGCACAAAGCCCCAAAACTATTCAAATAACGGGCAAACCAATAAAAATTCACTCCAATACTTGTAACAATTCAAATTATATAAGTTCCCAACCCCGCTCAAGGAATTCACCAAAATGCCCTCGGACCCACGTGCCCGGATTTCGAAATTTCTAGAAGATAAACTCTACCCATAGCTTTACTAACTCAAATATATCATTTACTCAAATATTCATGCTCAATTCGTGGCTAAAATCCAAATTACCAAATTTCTAGGTCTTCCCTTAAAATACCAATTTTTATACACCGCGTTCGCACTCCCTTCACCGCAAATGCACAAGCCAATCAAGCAGCCCTCATATTTCCTTCTTCGCGATCACACACAAGGGACCGCGATCGCGAAGCACACCAGAGACAGCATCGGCAAAACAGAGAAAAATGGTTTGAATTCACCTCGAAACACACCCGAGGCCCCCGGGACCCCATCCAATCACACTACTCAGTCCCATAACATCCCCCGGACTTGCTCGAGGCTTCAAATCACATCAAACAACACCGAGATCACGAATCGCACTAAAATTCAAACTTTATGAACTTGAAATTTCAAACTTCTACATCCGATGCCGAAACCTATCAAATCACGTCCGATTGACCCCAAATTTTGCACACAAGTCATATTTGACATTACAGACCTGCTCCAACTTCCGGAATTGCATTCCGACCCTCATATCAAATTTTCCACTTCCGGTCGGATTTCTCAAAACCTTTAAATTTCTATCTTTAGCCAAATGACTTCAAAATAATCTACGGACATTCGAATTCACTTCTGATCGCGCTCCCAACTCCAGAATCACCATACAGAGCTATTCCCAAGCTCAGAATCCCAAACGGACATGAAGATCACTGAAATGCACTTCAAGCCAAACTTAAGAAATTGCTTCAAAATGCTGACTTCCACAATATACGTCGAAACGCTCCCGGGTTATCCAAAGACCGATACGGACATACGCCCAAGTCCAAAATCATAATACAAACCTGCAGGAACCTTAAAATCCTAATTCGAAGGTCATTTAATCAGAATTCCAATCTTAGTCCATTTTTCCAACTTAAGGCTTCTGAATTGAGAATTTTCCTTCCAATTTGATTCCGAACTTCCCGAAATTAAATTCCGACCACACCTACAAGTCATAACACCTGAAACGGAGCTGCTCATGACCTCAAACCGCAGAACGACGTGCTAGATCTCAAAACGACCGGTCGGATCGTTACAATCATAGATATGAATCTTTTAGCCGGACATAGTCACTTATGGGGAGAGAAACGAAGTAATTAAATATAATTAACAAAAGAAATAAATACCTCGTAAGGCTGGAATGCAAGGCCTGAATGCGATGAACTGGACATTTTATTTACTTCAACACAAGATAGTACTTACAATAGAGAGATTTATAAGAGAGATTTACAAGACAGAGGGAGTTTTTTGCTGATGATCCTCTCAAAAATTGAAAAACGACCCTATATATAGAAAAGAAAAAAAACATAAAGAATCTATGCACAGTAAAGTGGGTCCCATATGTGGGTCCCTTACACAGTGTATTTACTATGTATATAGTGTTTCTACTGTGTAAACAGTGTATCTATTGTTGAGTGGGGTCCTCGACGGTTTCACTGTTGATCACAGTCTACGTTTCTCTAATTCTTTCATCTGTTGGATGAAAGCTTCCGCCTTTTCTACGGCTTCATCAGATAATATCTTCTCAGATTAAATAGGCTGGGAATCTTCTTCTGCAATATCATTGTTGCTTGTTTCGCTCCGCATCTAAGTGTTAGATTTTTCATATTGGTTAATAGATTGAAGTAAATTTCTTTTTACTTCTTCCAAATACTTATTAATCATTTCATTCTTATCTCCTTCTTGAAAAGAGATTCTTCTAGAAATATGCTTGACTGAGCTATCATCAATTATTCCCTTCTGGGGAGTTGTTGAGTATTCTTGGATTTTTGCTTCAATAGAATCCAAGAGTTTTTGACCGTATAATATTTTTGTTTTGGGATCTTTTTTCATCAATTTATCCCAGAAATTATTATAAAATGTCCTATATAAGCAAGGAATTTGTTCTTCAGTGAATCCCAGCTTTGGAGTCCATTTATGAATCCATGGAATAGAGAACTCTATAAAGAAATATATTTGGTCAATTTTTTTCTAAATAGCAGATATGATCTTCGTGGTATAACTCATTCAAATCTGGCGAAACTTTAGTCCATTCTTTGTATAACATGAGAAATGAGTTAGGTAATATTCTGACTGTTGGACCATAGTATGACCACTAATTTAAGAACCAATTAGGAATGGTTCCTGCAAATATCTTTGCACATATCTTTATGAACCAAATATGTTTATGTCTCTCATTATTATGATAAAGCACTTTATCAAAGGCTTGGATATAATCCCAATATGTAAAATTCATACGATGTTAAGGCTTATCTGCCTTTCTTTCATTGTGGAAATCCCCCAATCTTCAACATATATAAACTGTTTAATAATAGTTTTTGAGAAGTTATAAACATTCTCGTTCGTGCTATAACCGGAAAAGTGCTGAAATTCTGCACTGTCTGTACTGGTGAGAATAGTCTCATAGTAAGAACGGATTTTGTATGACTCACCCGGATAATATAATCCATTAATCATTCCTTTGGAATATCTTCTATGGCTCATCTTTTCTCTATATCTCAGAATTTTCTAAAAGAAATATCATTTCTTTTATAGCAATTTTTCATGGGACTTCATATCATCAGTGTCCTCTTTGGCAATTGAAGAAAATGTATCACTTTTGTAACGACTCAAATTCCCAATCTTAGGGATCATGATGGCACCTAACACCACACTTGCTAGGCAAACCAATGTTAGAATTTGATTAACTATTTTTCCTTTGGTTACTTATTTAAACACAATAAAACAAATTTAGAGTAGATTAAATCTAATGATTTATGGAGAATAACATTCCAAAAATAAAATGATAAACAATTAAATAAACCGAGCCACGAACTAAATATATATAACTCGAAGACTACCCCAGGGTCTGGTGTCACGATTCACGAACTTCTAAGAATGCTACAATTAATGGGCCGAAAGAAATAATATATCTGTTTTGAGAAAAGTAAAACAGTCTCTATAAAGTAAGAGAATACTTCAGGAATCTGCGAACGTCGGCAGATATACCTCGTGTCTCCGAATGATGAGTGACCGCTACTAAAATCTCTAACGCTGGCCGGTACTTGGATCTGCACAAAAGAGTGCAGGGTGTAGTATCAGTACAACCGACCTCATGTACTAAGTGACTGCCGAGCCTAACCTCGGCGAAGTAGTGACGAAGCTAGGACAAGACACCACATAAAACCTGGACATCGAATCATGCTAACGGGAAATAATAGCAATTAAAGAATGTAAACAGTAATTAATGGGAAGGGAGCATGCGATAGGAAATTTTCAACATAACGAATGAGGAAAACAATAAGGCAAACACAGATAGTGATCAACAATAATTTTAGCAATCAAAGATAAAAATTAAACTTGCACGGTATCACCTTTTGTGCTTTTACTCTCAGCCTCACCAAATAATAAATAGAATACACGACATCACCCTTCGTGCTTTTACTCTCATCCTCACCAAATTATAATTTAGAATTGCACGACATCACCCTTCGTGCTTTACTCTCTTCCTCACCTAATAAATAAATCATACACGGCATCACCTTCGTGCTTTTCACTCTTCCTCACAATATAATTAAGTCATGCACGACATCACCTTTCGTGCTTTACACTCTTCCTCACAATCTCATCAAATCATAAACAACATAAAATGGGATTTCACGAGAAATAGTATTTCATCATAATTTCTATCACCATTTAATATTTCAATCTCAACTCAATGTTTTCAAAAGAATTTCACAAGAAATCAATATTTTGTCCTTGTTACTATCATGATTTATCATTTCAATCTCAACTCAATGCTCTCAACATTTCACTTACAACAATAATCACAGATGATGGGCTTTAAGATAACCAGAATAACAAGAAATAGCATTTACTCGCATGGTATGACCTCACACAACGTATAGGTACTCATCACCTCACCTATACATTGGATTTAAAAAAAAACAGGTAGCAAGTAGTCATACAATACCTATTCCCTCAAGCTAAGGTTAGACACAACACTTACCTCAATTCCGAAGGCCACTCACTGCTCAATTATCGCTTTCCCTTTCGAATTCACCTCCAACACACTCGAATCTAATCATAATTAGTTTAATATCACTAATTTATGCTAAAGCAACCAAACTTAATGAAAAATTATGGTTTTCCTAAGTTTTCTAAAAAAAAGTTAAAACCCGACCTCGGGTCCGCTTGGTCCAAACTCGGGGTTCGGACCAAATTCTGTTTACCCATTCACCCCCGAGCCCGAATATGCAATTAGTTTCGAAATCCGACCTCAATTCGAGGTCAAAATCCCATTTTTACAAAATTCCCTAATTCTACCCAAACCCTCAATTTTTACCATGAAAATTCTTGATTTTTGATTTAAAAGTGATGAAAAACATTGGATAATTGAAAGAGTAGAGTTTAGAATTGATTACCTACACTTTGGGGATGAAGTTTGGTGAAGAAAATCGTCTTTAGGGCCTGGTAGTTCAAAAAATAGGAAGAAAAAGAGTTCTATCCGGTTTAACACTATTTTAATATAGCTGGGCAGGTCTTCATTGCGTTTGAGTGGGGCTGTCCACGTTCGCATAGAGTCAGGCCTGTTGGCCTTGCGTTCGTAGTCACTAGGCCGCGTTCGCAGAGCTTTAGATCCTCAGGCCTTCGCGTTCGCGGTCACTAGGCCGCGTTCGCATAGTGTAAGACCAGCCCCTCCCCAGGCCTAGTAACACATCGCGATCGCGGAGGGAAGGGTGCGTTCGCATAGCGCAAAAAAGGGCCCCAACGTTTTTACTCTTCGCGTTCGCAAATGAACCCATGCGAACGCGAAGAACAATTGAACTGGGCACCAGAAACAGAAAACCAGCAGATGTTTCTAAGTGTAAAACCCTCCGTGGACTAACCGAAACTCACCTGAGCCCTCGGGGCTCTAAACCAAACATACACGCAAGTCTAAAAACATCATACGAACTTGCTGATGCGATCAAATCATGAAAATAACATGTAAAACTATGAAGTAAACCTCAAAACTCATCATTTTTCTCAAGAACACTTAAGGTTCACTATTTCTCAATCAGACGTCCGAATCACGTCAAATAAATTCCGTTTCTCACCAAATTTCACAGATAGCATTCAAATACTATAACAAATCTGTACCGGGCTCCGGAACCAAAATACGGGCCCGATACCAATGGTTTCAGATGTTAATTCTTTTCTTTATTTCATTAATAATTCAACAAAATAATTTCTTTCAAAAATTGATTTCTAAGGCTTGGGACCTCAGAATTCGATTCCCGGCATACGCCCAAGTCCCATATTTTACTAAGGACCTCCCGGGATCGTCGAAACACAGATCCGGGTCCGTTTACTCAAAATGTTGACTCAAGTCAACTAAAACCAAATTTTAAATTCTAAAATTAGTATTTCTTATATTTTCACATAAAAGCTTTCCGGTTTCACGCCCGGACTGCGCATGCGAATCGAGGTAATTAAAATTAGATCATTTTTTTTATGGCTAATAAGCCTAGAACAGAGTCTTAATTCATAAAATGACCCCTTGGGTTATCACAATCTCCACCTCTAAAACAAACTTTCGTCCTCGAACGGCCATAGAAGATTACCTGAATTGGCAAACAAGTGTGGATATTTATTCTGCATGTCCGACTCGGTCTCCCAAGTAGCTGCATCAACGGGCGGACCTTTCCACTGCACTCGAACTGAAGGATAACTCTTAGACCTCAACTGACGAACCTGCCGGTCTAAAATGGCTACCGGCTCCTCCTCATAAGTCAAATCTTTGTCCAATTGGACAGAGCTGAAATCTAACATGTGGGACGGGTCACCATGATATTTTCGGAGCATAGAAACATGAAATACCGGATGAACAGAGGATAACCCTGGAGGCAACGCAAGTCTATAAGCTACCTCCCCCACTCTATCATGAATCTCAAATGGCCCGATATACCTAGGGCTCAACTTGCCCTTCTTCCCAAATCTCATGACACCCTTCATGGGTGATATACAAAGCAATACTCTCTCTCCAACCATGAATGCCACACCACGAACCTTACGGTCGACATAACTCTTTTGCCTGTACTGAGCTGCACGAAGCCGATCCTATATAATCTTAACCTTATCTAAGGCCTCTTGAACTAAGTTCGTACCCAATAACCGAGCCTCTCCTAGCTCAAACCATCCAATTGGCGATCTACACCGTTTAGCATATAATGCCTCATAGGGACCATCTGAATGCTCGACTGATAACTATTATTGTAGGCAAAATCCGCTAACGGTAAGAATTGATCCTAAGAATCTCCAAAGTTGATAACACAAGCGCGGAGTATATCCTCTAGAATCTGAATAGTACGCTCGAACTGACCGTCCGTCTAAGGATGAAATGCTGTGCTCAGCTCAACTCGGGTACCCAACTCTCGCTAAACTGCCACTCTAAAAGTGCTAGGTAAACTGCGTACCTCGATCAGAAATGATAGATACGGGCACACCGTGAAGGCAAAAAATCTCTCCAATATATATCTCTGCCAACCGCTCCGAAGTGTAAGTACTTGCCACTGGAATGAAATGTGTTGATTTAGTCAGCCTATCCACAATAACCCAAACGACATCGAACTTCATCTGAGTCTGTGGGAATCCAACAACGAAGTCTATAGTGATACGCTCCCACTTCCACTCAGGAATTTCTATCTGCTGAAGTAAACCACCGGGTCTCTGATGCTCATATTTCACCTGTGGGCAATTCAAACAACGAGCCACCTAAGCAACAATATCCTTTTTCATCCTTCTCCACCAATAGTGCTGTGGCAAGTCCTGGTACATCTTAGCAGCACCTGGGTGAATAAAATACTTAGAACTGTGAGCCTCCTCAAGGATCGACTCACGAAGGTCGTCAACGTTAGGCACACATATACGACCCTGCATCCACAAAACACCGTAATCTCCAACTATAACTTCTTGCACCACTATACCGAACTGTGTCCCTAAGGACCGTCAAATGCGGGTCATCATCCTGCCGATCTCTGATACGCTCGAATAAGGAAGACCGAGCAACTATACAAGCTAGAACATGACTGGGCGAAATATCCAACCTCATGAACTGATTAGCCAACGTCTGAATGTCTGAAGCTAACGGTCTCTCACTAACTGGAATACATGCAAGGCTTCCCATACTTACTGCTTTTCTACTCAATGCATCAGCCACCACATTGGCCTTTCCCGGATGATACAATATAGTGACGTCATAATCTTTCAATAACTCTAACCATCTCCTCTGTCTCAAATTAAGATCCTGTCACGACCCAAAATACTAACTCAAGTCGTGATGGCGACCAACACTGGGGTTAAGCAAGCCCATACTTAAATTACTAAGGATTCCTCCCATACTGGGTTAAACATCCCAATACGTGCCTAGTTTTAAAGTTCAAAACATTTATTGAAAAAGATAGCAAGCCATTTTTAACCAAACACAGTCAAAAGAGGAATGCACCAATATATATATATATATAT
>ML391398.1:0-21863 GCA_005239525.1 Nicotiana knightiana
ATCCTATGTGGATTGCCTACGTATCACGGCGCCGCGTGAATCAGACCATTGCGTAGTTCATGTTAGCAAAACCCAAAAAAAGCATATATCATTTTCTAAAGGCTTCATTCTGAGAAAAATTCCATTCATTAAATAAACACTTTTGATTACAGAAAGTCAAACAACCCAGAACTTGCAAAACAGACTTGACACATGTTTTCAAAAAATATAAAGACTATTGTGGACTCAACATATGATTATGACTGGAAAAGTGAAGTGCAGACTCGAAAATATCAGGAATACATTAGTGCTTCCGTTGCCCCAGGGGCCGGTGGGGAATCATTCGGCCTTGCCATGGGCCTGCGTGCTATGTCTTGTCGGAGGCGGTAAAGGTCGTCCATTATCTTATGGACAAAGATCATAATGGCTGAGAAGAAAGTGGTCCGAGTCATATCTTCGCATTCTTGACATTTGGTGACGATGTAGTCAGCTATCTCTTGGACCCTTCGTCTGATAATACCTTTCTCTTGAAGTAGGCGCCCGATTTGTTGGGATCTTGCTTCTAAAGTTTGGGCNTTTCTTCTGCACTCCTTGTTAGTCTTGTCCGAACTTCGGCCAGTTCTTCTTCTCCTTTGTTTAACTCATTCCCATAGCTACATACTTTATACCTCAAGTTGTTGATAAGCCTTTCATCGGTCCTGCTTCTCTCTGGGTTCTCAGCAGCTATTTTTAGTTCCTGTATCTGGGCCCAGAGGGCTTCATTTTCTTGGGCTAATCTATTTTTCTGTCCTTCGATTGAGGCAGTTTGTAAACTGTTTTCGAACTTGATTTCCCTGACCTGGGCCTCCAATTTGCTTATGTTGGCTCGGTAGTTGTTCTCTTTTTCTAACCAAGCCCAATGCTCTTGAGTTTTCTCGGTGAATTGTTGTACATGGGGTCTCTTTGTGGGTCGTTCTTGCTCTTGATGTTTCCTGCCTCTTACACCGTACCAAAAGATGTAGGTGGGTTCCACTTCCCCTTTTGATAAGTCTCTCACTCGAGTTTGAGGTTCTAAAAACCTGCACTCATTCCAAATTTGACAGACCCTGCTTTCAGGAAATGCAGCTCTTGGGCATAATTCAATGGCTTATTGGCTTAAATCCTCGTCATGGGGAACACCCTGCTGCCTCCCAACTGGCGTAAGACCCGGTGCGGGGCATATGGTTGAATGCTTCGCAGGTCCATTAGTAGGAGATAGCAAACCTCAGCAGACATATTGATAACCTCGTCGAGAGGGAGCCATCCAAACGTCCACTCGATTTGGTTGGAGGTTAGTGAGATCAAGTATGAGTGCCAGGCTTCTGTGCCTTCAGGGAATTGGTGGACTTTTACCCGAGTGATATGTTCCTCAATGCAGTTTAAACCGGTTAAACCGTAGTTCATGTAGCCCGGGCGGTGGCAGAGGTGTTCAATCAGCCAGATTTGTAGGAGCAGGTTGCACCCCTCGAAGAATTTTCTCCCAAAATGGCAAACTGTCAGAGCACGGTAAATCTCGGCTAAGACCATTGGTATTAGTGTGCCATTGGAATTTTTCATCATGAAGTCTGCCATTCCCACAAGTCCGATGTCTATGCATCCGTCGCTTCTTGGGCATATCAAGGTGCCCAAGAATTCTACCACAAAAGCTAGCCCCCGGTGGGCTTCCCATTTAGCCTGATCTTTGTGAGTTAGACCAGTGTTGTTAGCCTCGTAGCCCTGGGGATCTCCATAACGTCTGTAAAGAAAGTAGAAAGTGCAGAAGCCTTCGGACAAATGTGGGTCTTAGACGTCTCGGATAATGTTCAACAGATCCAAAAACTTGTGGGGAGTCACTGCCCTGGGTGCCACTAGGTACCGACTTCTGAGCATTGAGACCAGCATACCCCGCTATTTCCTCCAGCGTGGGTGTAAATTCAAAGTCCGAAAAGTGGAATACATTGTGGGCGGGATCTCAGAACGGTACTAGAGCTTCGACGATGTCCAACCTCGGCTTGACCTTTAAAAGGCCAGTAAGTCCCCCTAAAGCTTTTATAACGGACTTTCTACTAGTCTCCCCCAAGTTGCTCCACCACATATGGAGTCCCAAAGGGATTTCCTCGACTGCTTTGAAGGGGATGTTTTCAACCGTATTCATCCTGCACATTCGTACTTTTTATTAAGACCAAAGAAAAATTTTCGAAAAGTGTCATTTTGGCAAAAGGTTTTGTTAATAAATAAAATGGACCACCTTTGCGAACACGGCCATTTAAGGTTGTGTTCGCAAATCGGGTCGAAATTTAAAGACAAAACACAAGTGGCCATTCTTGCAAAATGGCCCTCCGGTGCCTCACTTGGGCGATCAGGCTATAATGGCGTCACCTAATTTTATTTAAGGCTATGTCTGTGTGATTTTGAAAAATGGAGTTGGACTTGATGAGGGTTGCCTACGTATCTCATGCCAGTGAGAATCAAACAAAGCTTAGTTCGGGAAAAATGTTGATTAACTAAAAATAGGTACCCACTCATTTTGTTTTGTATATTTTATTTTTTGGAGATTTTTCAAAATAGGGTAAATTCTCTACCTCACTCTTGGTTTTTCTGTTCATTTTTTGGTTTCGCCGGTCGATACACAAGTTGTGACAAATAAATGCATATGTAGCAAATAAGATGCATCAGTGTAGTCTTTTATTTCGGGTATACCTGTCCTAGACGGACCCAACCCCTGTGTTGAGCCCCCTAAGTCAAATGCACATGATGCAAATAAGCGTTCCTACTAGGGATCCGGCATGAGGTTTTGTTATTCTAGGTTTAAATCTGGGGTTTTGTTCTAGACCAGGCTTACCCGAGCGGACAGCTCGAGCCGAGGTTGGGGCAGCGTACCGGGAATACAGAAGCTTCGCCGGCTTTGCAACTTATCCGAACCTCGTTCTAAAATTTGGATATGACTCTAACAGAAAAGAAGTCACACGAAGTGCACACTTCCCAGATGATTTAGAAGACTCAGAGAGAAGAGTGTTTCGGCACAATTTATATACAGTTCAGATAATATCAAAGCGGTAAAAGCAGCATTTAGCACATTAGGTTCAAATATGTAAAATCAGATAATAAAGCCAAATATAACAGCTATTCTAAGCTCGAATTCTGAACCCTGAACCAGAGATTCTGGGTTCAAATCTCCCCAGCAGAGTCGCCAGAGTTGTCACACCTCCTTTTTCTACTACCCCCGGATTAATGAAGGGTAGAGAGGGAGTTTTTCCACTTTGAGTGACATTATTCCGATTTGGGATTTATTTTAGTTTTCAGAGTCGCCACCCGGTTTTTTGACGATGTTCCAGGACACCGTTTTATTTAAAAATCCCAAATCGAGGAAATTTTGACTCTGTTTTAATTTGTCTGCGACCAGAAATCCGAGTAAGGAATTCTGTTAACCCGGGAGAAGGTGTTAGGCATTCCCGAGTTCCGTGGTTCTAGCACGGTCGCTTAACTATTAATATTTGGCCTAAATTATCCGATTATTTATATATTTTAGCCTATTGTGCATTTAGCCGTTTTAATTTTCAAACGCTTGTAATATTTATGGATTTATCTGGAAACAAGTCACGATGGAGTGCACTTGTTTGTCTTTTGGACACATTATAACTACGCCACATGAAATGCACCCGTAATTATAACATGTGATTTTTATTATAATTTGAAGTTGAAGACGGGGACATGAGTTGTCGTTCCCGAGTATTGGTTATGGTAGCTTTGGTATAATATTTGATTTTTTATCAAGTTTCAAGCTAAAGGTCTTGTTCTTCCTAAAAGGCTAACTAAATGATGTTCACTAAAGACGACATCTTTCGGGCTATGGCCATATTTTAGCCCCAGATTGTTTCAACTCTTTTGGCCAATCCTAATCATGGCTAGTTAACAAAAAAAAGGATAGGAAACTACGCATTTATAACGAAAGGCAGGCCATCATATAGAGAGAGTCCAAATATTAATTTGCAAATCATTTATTTAAACAGTCAAATGAGTATATATAACTATGGTGCGGTCTTTAATGGATTCCTAAACGAATTAAATTTATGCTATTTAATTTCATATCTACTGAACTTTATTTGACGGTTTTGCACACGTTACAGTATTTGCAAACTCAGAAAATTCCAGAACATATAAGGCGAATGGAAGAGGCATATTTCTGTTTACATTTTTTCTTAAGCATTACTGGATATAAGGTGTTTATAAGCTTCATACGAGCGCCTTTGAACCATAAACTTTATACCTATTCACCAGGCAGTTTGAAAGCTAAGATTTTTCCTTTTATTTTTTTTGTTATCTTTTGTAAAATCGCAGGAATTTTTGTGAAGGAAAGCAAGAATTTTTTTTTCAAATTCGGAGCTCTCAGGATGAACTCTTTTAATCACACGTTTATATTGAGGTTTTACAAGAAAAAACAAAAGGAAAGGGGTTTTTACCATAAACAGATAATAACAGTAATTATCAAAAGGAAAAGCTGACTTAGCTTTATGAAATAGAAAAGAGCAGGAATTTTTGTGAAGGAAATCAAGAATTTTTTTTTCAAATTCGGAGCTCTCAGGATGAACTCTTTTAATCACACGTTTATATTGAGGTTTTACAAGAAAAAAAAAAGGGAAGGGGGTTTTGACCATAAACAGATAATAACAGTAATTATCAAAAGGAAAAGCTGACTTAGCTTTATGAAATAGAAAAGAGCAGGAATTTTTGTGAAGGAAATCAAGAATTTTTTTTTCAAATTCGGAGCTCTCAGGATGAACTCTTTTAATCACACGTTTATATTGAGGTTTTACAAGAAAAAACAAAAGGAAAGGGGTTTTTGACCATAAACAGATAATAACAGTAATTATCAAAAGGAAAAGTTGTTCTTTACAACTGATGCATAATAAAATTAATTTATTGCATCCTTGTTTTCTACTGTACATTCCCAATAGTAAATGTAAATATAACCCAAACGAATGGTGTAGATTCATTGTTGCTTTTGTGTGAGCTGATAATCCATATTCTTCTGGCTATTTTTCTCAGCAACTAGCCGACTGACTTGATAGACACATTCCTTAGGCATTTCTTAAGACATGATTCTGACCATTTATTGGGTTCAGATTCATGTCATAATACCTTTGTTACGATAATCTAATTACTCTACAACTGTTTATGCATTATTATTGGGTGAATCTGACCATGAATGGGTTAGACCTCCCAGCACATAATGCCACATTAAACTAAGTTTAGATCTCTATAGATACTTGCTATCTGAGTCCCTTCACTGATCAAAAGGACACAAATAAAAGCATTTTAACTACCAGTCCAAAATTGCTGCTAGGACAGTAATACCAATAGGTTTCTTAAGCATTTGCAGGATGAGTCGTACCATAAAGGGGTNTTCATATTTGACAGAATAGGTTCTTGCCTTTCATGGACTGAATCTGACCATGGAAAGGGGTCAGATTCAACTCCATAAAGGTCATATTCATCTAATAAATGTTCTGTGATTTTTGATTCTTTGGGCATTCTGGAGAAAGTGAATCTGACCATTTGAAGGGTTCAGATTCCCTACTCTCAAGCCACTGTTGGTACCCATTTTTGTACCCTTAAGGGGTGACAAACTACTGTTTAATCACCTAAGATGGGGTGAATTTGACCATTATAGAGGGTCAAATTCATCCACCCTAGTGTTGTTTCATAACGATATTTAAATATTTAAACCTAAACCAGACCAGAATTTCAGCATCTCTATAGGATGAACTTAACCATTAGAGGTTAAGTTCATTACCCTTTGATGTTATTTTCCAACCCAAACATTGATTGCACAGTCATATAACAGACAATTCTAAAACAGACTTATGTAATCAAAGATTTAGAACAAATTGAACAAACATAATGTGTTACTCCCCATACATGCATATAAGTGTATATAGAAACAGGTCTAAACAGATAGAAGTACAGATTCATAGAGGAAGGGCAAACAGATTTCACATTTTTGATATTTCATAAAAAAAACTCAGTTTTACATACCTTTAGAGTAAGACAACAATAGAAAAACTTGACCAAATAAAGGTCAAGCAAAGGGAGTCAGCAGAAAAGAAGAGAAAGCCCAGCAACAACAAATAGTAAACCCACGGCAGAGAAAACCCAGGGAAAGATGATTTTTTGAATACCCAAATGATTGAATAAGAACAGCAACCAAAACCAAGTCTTCTAGGATGAAAGATCACAGCTACAAGACAACCTAAGCTCAAATTGTTTCCCACTCCTACTGTAAATCCTTTTTGTTTCTGTTTTCCATGTTTTTAGTAGTCAAAGTTGTATCTTTCAGTCCAAAGGATTCAGAGAAGAGTCTAAAAATCCTCCCCCTAGTGGTAAAAAGTGTGTGTATATATAGGGACATTTGGGATAGGATATGCTTAGCATATTCCCTATCCTAAATGAGCTGAAAAGGGTACAGGTACAGCTGTCAACCCTATCCTTTTGGGACAGCTATACCTTCCAGAACATTCCAACCCTTGAAATTACCTTTCTATCCCTAAGTATCTGATTTTCTGATATTTATCTAATCTAGAAGGTTATTTTGGGTGACAACTAATTGTTCTTAACTAAGGTTGAGTCAATTAATTGAAGATTAGTTGATTAAATGCCTAGAGTTGGCTTTCCTACTACTTACTATGTTTAAGTCATTTAATCAACAGTTTAAATTAAACTTAATGGAGGTTAGTCAACTCAGTTCTCTTAACTTAGGTTAAATGAATCTGTTTTAGTCCATTAACCTCAAACTAATTGTTTTAAATAGATTTTATTTTTAGTTAAATACTTAAGAAGCTACCTAAGTTAATTTCTAGATTGAAGAAGTTGGAATCATTTAAATGTGAGACTAAGTGAATCAATTATTCTGAAGCTTAGTTAACTCAAATGCCCAATTGAACGTAACTAGTTGACTTAGATCAATTAAGTTGTTAGACCTAACTTAATTAGGGTGCTTAATCCCAATTGATTTAAAACTGGTTTAAGAAGTTGATTAGGTGTTGGCTAATTATTAAGCCTTGGTTAAATGATTTGTTCTAGTTAATTAGTCCTAAACTGATTACCTTAGGAGAATCTTAGGACTTAAGTAGTTGTTTAAGATACTATTAGACTAGGTTAATCTGTTATAAAAATGATCACGAGGGAATTTTATTGTTAACTAAGTTAGTTTTGATAAGTCTAGGTTAAACCCTGACCCAACACTGTTTTAGAACTGAGTTTTTAGCCTAATTGGTTGATTAGTTTCAGGTTAATTAATTACTTTAGATTAATTAGGTTAATTTCTTAAACTTATTTTCCAATTATACCATTAGTTATCTTAGGTTCAAGGGTATACCTAATCAACTAATTAATAGTTAACTAACCAGACTACTAAATCGAAGGTGAGTTGAGGTGAAATCCATTCAACAATAGACTCAAAATCAGAAAATAGGTTAGGGGTTGAACATCTGAGCATGATGTACAAAGAAACACTAAACATGGTCAAATAACTGATGCGAGCGCATGAAGCACATTTAAAACTCATGAATCATCAAAACCTGAACTATATCATTCCAATATCCAAGCAAGGTTAAATTAATCTAAACATGCATGTGTGAACCGAGTCAAAACTAAGAACACATAAAAATATATATTTTTGGGGCTTCGCACTAATACAACATGCACAGGTGAAAGAAAAATAATCAAAACAGTGACACAGTTAGAAGNTAGTCAGAAGTACGCAGTGATACAAAGTAGAAAGCAAGTTGATTAAGCTATGCTTATTCATGTTTTTTTTTTAAAAAATATGAAAACACATAGAAAGGAGAGGGGGGGAGGGGGTACCCGTAGAAGAAAGGTTTGGCCGGCAAACGAATTAGCCGGACATTGGCCGGCCTGTGGCGCCTCAAAAAGTGACCCCTACTCACATGAATCGACGGTTCTCGTCGAGAACCATCAACTCATGTGAGTTCGAGTCACAGAGCCGCTTGAGGTCATTTTCAGCATGTTCTAAGGTTTTTCCACTTCTAGGTCTGAGATTAAAGAAAATTGAATAAGTTTTTGGTGAAATAGATGGTAGGATATGGTTGAGAAGGGGGAGGAGATGGCCTGGTGAAGGTTTGGGGTCGATTGGTGGAGGTCTGGTGGCCGGAAGGCGGTGGGATCCTGGGGCGGCTAGGGTTTGGGTTAGCCAGGCGAGAAAGACGAAGGGGATGGGGGCGGCTAGGGTTTTGCTGGGGGTTGGACTTTGGTTAAATGAGGGTAGGGGGGTTTAGGAACAGTTATATAGGTTTAGGGGTGTGGAGTTCGGAACCGTTGGATCGAAATGATCCAACGACTGGGGTTTGATGGAGCAAAACGGTGTCGTTTGGTTGTTACGGGGGACAGGCCGGGTAAGGGGTTTGGGCTGGAGTGTATTGTGTATAGAGAAGGGGTTTGGGCCTGGGTAGTTTTGGCCCAGGTCCGATTTTAATCCCCTTTAATTAACTAAACCAATTAAATTAATTAAATTCAAATCTAATTTAATCCAAGAAATGTAGTAATTAATTTAAACCTTATTTATTTATAGATTAATCAAGAATAACACGACCAATTCTATATTCCTAATTAAATCCGTGATTTATCGAATAAATTTCCGTGGTAATTAGTTATTAAAGACTACATTATGTTAGATACTCGTCGTTCGTTTATTATCATAACTTCATAATTCCTTGATAACGCGAAATTTTAATAATTTAATTTTTTTTCTTTAAAAATGAATTATGGGTGTACGAACAACGCAAGTTATTCACAATTAATTACCGAAAAATTAACAAAAATTCATGAAATCCATTGATTTATTGGGATTTTTATAGGACGATACGGCAAGTAATAATCACATGCTCACACAGGTGTGGAAGATTGGTCGCACCTGCGGAATCGCAGGTGCGAAGAGGGGATCGCAGGAGCGGGAATTTGCTGGGTCTAGTTAGATCAGCACCTGTATTGGAATTTCCTAGGTGCGGAGCTGCAGGAGCGGCCATTGGATCGCAGGTGCGAAAGTGGCCTGGGTAGAATGTTCAAAAGTCGGGTTTGTGCCATTTCTCTCACATTTTTCATTTGGTTGGGGCGATTTTGGAGGATTTCAAAGGGATATTTTCACCAAGCATCAAAAGGTACGTGATCCCTTCTCATTTCCAATTTAAATACAAGAACATTACATAAATATGATATGGGAACTTGTGGGAAGAATTGGGGTTTTGAAGAAAAACCTAGAAAATGTAAATTTGGAATTTAGCCACGATTTTGAGTATGGAATGTAGAGTAAATTGCATTATTGAACTAGTAGGGCTATGGGTAGAATGTATCTTCGAGAATTTCGGATTTCCGGGCACGTGGGCCCGAGGTCATTTTGGTCTTTTCTCCGAGCGGGGTTGGGAAAGTATATAATCTGAATTTGTTGTGAGTATTAGGATGAATTTTCATTGCTTTTTCATTATGTGGTAGTTTCAGAGCGTTTTGAGCCCGTTGGAGTCATCGAAGGGGCTTGGAAGCCGGTGTTGGAATTTCGGAGCGAGGTAAGTCTCCTTTCTAACTTTGTGAGGGTGAATCGCCCCCCTAGGTGAATTAATTCAGTACATGCTATTATCTTCGGGGTCTACGTGCGCACGAGGTGACGGGAGTCCGTGCGTAGCTACTATTATGCCATGTCCGGGTAGTCTAGGACCCACTAGCAGGCCTTATGTGTGTACCTGTAATTCTACCTGTAATATTAAACTGCTAATATAATCGAAAACGTAATTAAATATCTAAAAGAAAACTAGAGTTCACTTTGTTAATCTTCTAGAAAGAGAATTGATTCCTCTGTGGATAATTGTGTACCTGGTAGGGTTGTATTATGGAATATCATTAAACTTGACAAATGAGTTTCAAAACAAATTATTTCAAAAACTATATTTCATGTTCTTTTAAAAAGGATTATTACCACTTTCATGAGAAAAATTGCTTCTTGATAAAAATAAGGATGTATTATCTTAATATGTGTACATATGAGCACCTGAGTCGTAGGTATGATTTGCGAGCAGGCTAGACTTATTATTTTTATGTTGACCGCGTCGCATGATCGATTCGCGAGCGGGGAAAAAATAGATGCATCTATGGTTCGAGTCGTTTGACCCTCGGCAGTGCACAGATTATTATTGTTGGTCCGCGCCGTTCGACCCTCGGCATTGCTTGCGCATGATATTTACTGCATAATTACTATGATTTTGCCTGATTACAGGCCTGAAATATTAGGTTTTTAATTTAATGACAGAGATTTAAAGTTATCAAAAAGATTTTGGAAGCAATTGTTCATTCCCGTCGATAAATTGTCATTTGATTAAATCACCATGTTGATTAATTGTTATTAATATGACCAAGATATAAAGTGTTAAACGTGAACGGAGTCAAAAATATTTATTCCTGATTTTAATGAATTGCCTATGATAATCATGCTTAGTGTTACTCTTAAATATTTTAAATTGACCTTTAGTAAGTGTCTAATTTGACCTCTCGTCACTACCTCTCTGAGGTTAGGCGTGCGACTTACTGAGTACATGTTGTTTTTGTACTCATGATACACTTGCTGTGCATTTTTATTGCACAGGTACTTTCATAGCGATGTGGAGGATTTAGAGACTTAGGCGAGCTGCATCATCCGGGGGCGATCCGCAGCTGACAGAGTCTCTTTTGTACTGTATCTATTTCATTTAAATTTCCTTGTCTAGTTGTATTTCAGACAGGCTTGTAATGATTGTTGAATTCTTAGAAATTTCATGTACTTATGACACCGGGTTCTGGGATATGTATTGGGATATAATTGCTTAAGTTAAATCTTTAAACCATTGTTTTAATTAACAAACTTTTATTTGGTTATTATGTAATGAAGTGAAAGGAAGTGTTTTCATAAATGTTTTAAAACGGAAAGTTATTTCAATTAATTAATGTTTTGTCTTACCTGACCTTGATGCCTGGCGCCATCACGACCTTAGGCATTTTGGGTCGGGACAACATAGTATCAGAGCGCTAGGTTCCCGTAGGTCTCACGAGTCATGAGCAAGTCTAGTAGAGTCTTGCGGATCGGTACGGAGATATCTGTACTTATCTTCGAGAGGCTACAGGGCTGTTAGGAGTACTTCCCTTCTTGATTCTTCATTGTGCGAGTTGATTCCTTTGAGTCTTATGCCTATGTTCATTCCTAATCAATCTTACGCGTCGCGAAGAGCTTTCTATGGATCAGGAATTTGAGGAACGGAAATGGTGCTACGAATGTAATCCGAGATGCTTCCATGTGTAATTGGTCGTGGTTGTTGTTATGGCCCAGCAAAAGGGTAATATGTTATTTCAGCTCAGCAGCTGTGTTTCTGGGAGCCTTAAGGTTGTGCTCGGATAGTGATGATGTTTGCAATTGATTGTCGCGCGGTGTCAATATGATGATAGAATGCTTTCCCGTATGTTGGGAATGATGAATGGTAGAGTCTTCTCAGAGTGTGATTTCGAGATTTCGGTATTCTAGTGCCGGCAGAGGAAAGGCATTTGGGTTATGAATGGTCCGGTTGGGGTTGATAAAGTAGTAAGACTTGGTTTCTGCAAGGGAGATGGGATATGCACCTGTGACATGTAATCGTCGTCATTAATCGAATGGAATGTATTAAGTTTGTCGGTGCTATGGTTTCTTCGATTGCGTGGGGTCCGAGTATCGATATGGAGTATAGAAGAAAGTGGTTGGTAGAGATCGTGAGGTGCGGTGGTTCAGTAACGGGTAAGGGTTGGTAACGAAGGCAGCTAGAGAAAGATGATCTTCGGAGAGCTTGAAGTCATGGTGATCTCCTAGTTTGAGAACTACAGAGAATGGTTCGAAGAAAAGATTATCAGAAAGGTATGAGACTGGTTGCGGGATTTGGGCAGCATAGTCTTGAGAATCAAGGTCACTCGGGATGAGTGAGGGTTGAGTTTGCTATGGGTTGAAGGAAGTTGTTATTATTCCTGAGGCAATTGAAGATGATTAAAGAAGATAAATTGATTAGCCATGGTTGAAATGGCACATTTGCGGCAGTGATCGGTTCCTTTGATGAGATTTAGTTATGCATGTGGTTTGTGCCGGTGTGTGCGGGGCTTTGTCGGCCGTCGTAACGGATCTCTTGTGGGAGCATTTGAGTGCTACGGCCTGTCAGGTGTAGGCGGACCCCGAAAGGGTTATGGTAGACTACTACTTAAGGATTTTCATGATTGGGTGATAATGGGAATTCACTCGTGTGTTGAGATGGTACTCTTAAATTGAGTCAAGTAAAGAGTTCCTATATGATGAAGTATTCACCCTATTGGTGGTTCGGAAGTTATGATGGAATTCTTGCGCTACCTCATGTTGGTACGTTAGGTGCGGGAAGCAGTATGTAACTTGGAGTAAGAATCGAGATTTAGGTCCGATGTTTATAAGGATGTCATAAGCTCGGAAGAGAAAAACAAAGTGATTTGAAAGTTCAGAGTAAGCTAGTATTATCTTCAGTGTCACCTGAGATTGATATTCGGTGAAAAAGGCTTTGTACCCTGGTCATGGGTTCTTGATGTGTTTTGCGGCCTTAGTGTGGTCGGTGTTATGGATGGGCAGGCTTGTTTCCTTGTGTGGAAGGTCTTGGAAGCATGACCGCGAAAAGATTGTATAAAGTGTGACATGTAGTCACTTGATGGATTTCAGATTTGGACTGAGTATAAAGAAGTGCAATATTTCTTAATTGAGAATTTATTCCTAGAGGGCGTTCGATTCAGTTGATTATGGATTATGGGGTGTTAGTCCCGGTGATGATGGTTGTTCTCGTGTATTATGAGAGAAGGTGGGTTAATAGGGACCCAGGAAAAAGCTATTAGCTTAGTTGGTGCGAGCAAGGTGGCTCGATGTTTGTGGATAGATTTAAATATGATTATGGGCTCCGTATGAGCCACGCATGTTCCTTTTAGTAGAGCGCTTTTCATGGAAAGGTATTAGAACAGCGGGTGTTGTTCCGTCTTTGTCAAATTCATGTGTTATTGTAATTGTGTCGTGCGAGTTGTGAAATGGCTTGATAATTTCCTATGTGTTGAGGTCCCGCGTAGTGGGGATGTTATGTGAGAAGGATAGCTCTCGAGATCTAGAGTGTATATATATATTTCACCTCAGTTGTGCTCGAGTTATGTAGCCTACGGCTTTATCAGTCTCCCCAGGATGGTATTATGCACTTAGCGTGCTTATGATCGATATTCAGTAAATTGTAATAGTGAGCAAATCAGCTCTGTATATATATCTTCTTATGTAAATTTTATGTGTGGATCTGGTGGCACGTCGCCACGGGTATATTATTCGGATCGGATTGCACGTCACAACAACATGATGATGAGAAGGGTTAATATGTATTTATTATCTTGTGTTTTATTTCCTATTTTCTTGTAAGAATTCATATTAGTTACGTGAGCTGAAATGGTTCCGTCCTGAGTCGTTTATTATTATCATATTCGAGTTATGGCCTATTGGCGCGGTGTGGTATCATGTGAGGTTGTTGGTCATGTTGGGGTGGTTTGTTGTCTGAGCAGTTCGTACTGGGTGAGATGAGATTATCGGACTAGGGATCAGTACGATGAGGCTATGTGAAGTGTATATTAAAGAACAAATACCATTATTCAGGTTCATAATGAAGTGATGATTCTAGTCAAGATGAGGTATTCAAGGATTTGTTAACTCTGCAATTGAGTATGAATTTCTGTGCATTTCCTCCGTTGTGGTGGTATCGCCAGTATTATAGCAGGATGTATGTATATATATCATGAGGTGCATTGGGAGCATCAGATTCGTGGAATTTTGGTTATTAAGGTTCAGGGAGTGTCATCGTGGTCAGATGGTGAGTTATACGGTGTCAACAAAGGTATGCAGTTATGTTCTGCTATATCGTGTGGTAGTTGATACGGTGTTTATATGTTGGAACTAGGCCTGCCAGAGAAATTTCAGGTGTGTGAATGAATTATGAGCTTATTGTATGGATAAGAGAAGAAATCTTCAGGTGTGATCAAGCTAATGTGCTCAACTAGATTGTGGTAGCATGGGCAGGTGCTCGAGGTGTTAAAAAGTGATTTCAGGTAACTCCAGAGCAACTCTTGGCACGTTCGAGGACGAACGTCAGTTTAAGTGGCGGAGAATATAACGACCCGACCGGCCATTTTGAGCTCTAGCGTGTCGTTCAGCGGTTTGAAGTCATGAGCAGCTTCGTTTCAGGTATTATGCCCCGTGGGCGTGGTCGGAATTGAATTCCAGGAAGTTTAGAATTTATTTGGAAAGAAAATTCTCATTTCATAAGCCTTAAGTTGGAGAAATCAACTAAGATTGGAATTTTCACTAAACGACCTCCGAATCAAGATTTGAAGGTTCCAGCAGGTTCGTATGATGATTTTGGACTTGAGTGTATGTCCGGCTCGAGGTTTGGATAACCCAGGAGCGCTTCGACGTATATTGTGGAAGTTAGCATTTTGGAAGGATTTCATGAATTTGGGCTTGAAGTGCATATCAGTGAGGTTGATTTCCGCTTGGGATTCCGATTTTGGGAATAGCTCTGTATGGTGATTCTGGAATTGGGAGCGCGATCGGAAGTGAATTTGGATGTCCGTAGGTCATTTTGGGGTCATTTGGCTAAAGATAGAAATTTGAAGGTTTTTGAGAAATCCGACCGGAAGTCGAAGTCTTGATATCGAGGTCGGAATGCGATTCTGGAAGTTGGAGCAGGTCCGTAATGTTGAATATGACTTGTGTGCAAAATTTGAGGTCAATCGGGTGTGATTTGATAGGTTTCGGCGTCAGATGTAAAAGTTTGAAATTCTAAGTTCTTAAAGAACTGGATTTGAGTGCGATTCGTGATTTCGGCGTTGTTTGATGTGATTTGAGGGCTCGAGCAAGTCCGTGTCATATTTTGGGACAGGTTGGTGTGATTGGACGGGGTCTCGGGGGCCTCGGGTGGATTCCGGGTGATTGACGGATCAATATTTGAAGTTGGAGAAGGCTGAAGGTTGTTGTCATCTGGTGTAATCGCACCTGCGAGGCTTTAACCGCAGGTGCGAGATTGGGGATGGAGCTGAGGAGGCCGTAGGTGCGAAAGATTTGTCGCACCTGCGGAATCGCAGGTGCGAAGAGGGGATCGCAAGAGCGGGAATTTGCTAGGTCAAGTCAAAGCCGCACCTGTGATGGAATTTCCGCAGGTGTGGAGCCTCAGGAGCGGCCATTTGATCGCACGTGCGAAAGAGGCCTGGGCAGAATGTTTTAAACTCGGGTTTGTGCCATTTATCTCACATTTTTCATTTGATTGGGGCGATTTTGGAGGATTTCAAAGGGAGATTTTCACCAAGCATCAAGAGGTAAGTGATCCCTTCTCATTTCCAAGTTAAATACAAGATCATTACAGAAATTTGATATGGGAACTTGTGGGAAGAATTGGGATTTTTGAAGAAAATCCTAGAAAATGTAAATTTGGAATTTAGCCACGAATTTGAGTATGGAATGTAGAGTAAATTGCATGATTGAACTAGTAGGGCTATGGGTAGAATGTATCTTCGAGAATTTCGGATTTTTGGGCACGTGGGCCCGAGGGAATTTTGGTCTTCTCTCCGAGCGGGGTTGGGAAAGTATATAATCTGAATTTTTTGTGAGTATTAGGATGAATTTTCATTGCTTTGCCATTATGTGGTAGTTTCGGAGCGTTTTGTGTCCGTTGGAGTCATCGAAGGGGCTTGGAAGCCGGTGTGCGAATTTCGGAGCGAGGTAAGTCTCCTTTCTAACTTTGTGAGGGTGAATCGTCCCCCTAGGTGAATTAATTTAGTACATGCTATTATCTTCGGGGTCTACGTGCGCACGAGGTGACGGGAGTCCATGCGTAGCTACTATTATGCCATGTCCCGGTAGTCTAGGACCCACTAGCAGGCCTTATGTGTGTACCTGTAATCATGCCTGTAATATTAAACTGCTAATATAATCGACAACGTAATTGAATATCTAAAAGAAAACTAGAGTTCATTTTGTTAATCTTCAAGAAAGAGAATTGATTCCTCTGTGGATAACTATGTACCTGGTTGGGTTGTATTATGGAATATCATTAAACTTGACAAATGAGTTTCAAAACAAATGATTTCAAAACTATATTTCATGTTCTTTTAAAAAGGAATTTTACCACTTTCCTGAGAAAAACTGCTTCTAGATAAAAATAAGGATGTATTATGTGAAGATGTGTACATATGAGCACCTGAGTCGCAGGTATGATTCGCGAGCAGGCTAGCCTTAGTATTTTTATGTTGACCGCATCGCATGATCAATTCGCGAGCAGGGGAAAATAGATGCATCTATGGTTCGAGCCGTTCAACCCTCGACAATGCATAGTTTATTCGATATTGCTTGCGCATGATATTTACTGCGTAGTTGCTATGATTTTGCCTGATTACGGGCCTGAAATATTAGGTTGTCAATTGAATGAAAGACATTTAAAGTTATTAAAAAGATTTTGGAAGAAGTTGTTCCTTCCCGTCGATAAATTGTCATTTGATTAAATCACCATGTTAATTAATTGTTATTAATATGGCGAAGATATAAAATGTTAAACGTGAACGGAGTCGAAAATGTTTATTCATGATTTTAGTGAATATCCTATGATAATCATGCTTAGTGTCACTCTTAAATATTTTAAATTGACCTTTAGTAAGTGTCTAATTTGACCTCTCGTCACTACCACTCTGAGGTTAAGCAAGCGACTTACTGAGTACACGTTATTTTTGTACTCATGCTACACTTGTTGTGCAGTTTTATTGCACAGGTACTTTCATAGCAATGTGGAGGATTTGGAGACTTAGGCAAGTTGCATCATCCGGGGGCAATCCGCAGCTGAAGAGTCTCCTTCGTACTGTATCTATTTCATTTAAATTTCCTTGTCCAGTTGTATTTCGGACAGGCTTGTAATGATTGTTGAATTCTTAGAAATTTCACATGTACTTGTGATACCGGATTCTGGGATATGTATTGGGATATAATTGCTTAACTAAAATCTTTAAACCATTGTTTTAATTAACAGACTTTTATTTGGTTATTATGTAGTGAAGTGAAAGGAAGTGTTTTCATAAATATTTTAAAACGAAAAGTTATTTCAATTAATTAATGTTTTGTCTTGATTGACCTTGATGTCCGGCGCCATCACGACCTTAGGGATTTTGGGTCGTGACATATACGCTAAAGGAACAAGGCCCACTCGAAAATTATCGAATTTAACCAAAATTCCCGAAATTGTCCAAACCTGGCCCCCGGGCCCACGTCTCGAAATTCTATAAAAATTTCATCAGAAGAATCCTCATCCTTTCCCGAGTCTATACATATAAAATGCATCAAAATCCGACCACAATTGACCCCTCAATCCTCAATTTTAAGTCTAAATTTCCCAAGCCCTAAACCTCCAATTTTTACCATTAAATTACTCTAGTTCGATGCTTAATCCATCAAATATCAACATAGAATCGAGTTTTTATTCCGAGAAACTTACCTCCACGGAAATACCTTGAAATCCCTCTTCAATTTGCTCCCAAAAGCCTCGGCCCGCATACAAATATGATGAAAGTGCCTAAAATTCGTGAAGGCAAGTATTTATACTTCCTGCCCAGTGAAACTCCATCTGTGGCCTTCTCTACGCACCTATGGACCCGCATCTGCGGTCCCATGTGCGCACCTGCAGAGATCCACTTATGGCCCATTTCTCACACCTGCGGTGAATCACCCGTACCTGCAACTTCGCAAGTGCGGTCCAAGTCTCGCACCTGTGAATTTTCTCCAGCCTGACCCAAAATCTCACCTACGCAAGCCACCTCGCACCTGCGTTGTTGCACCTACGGCTGCACTTCTGCAGGTACGGTCACACTAGAAACCTGGCACCAGCAGCTCCTTCAGCTGCATTTTCCAACTTTAATCCTTCCGATGACTATCTGAAATCAACCTGAGCCCCTCGGGACCCCAACCAAAAACACAAACCAGTCCCATAACCTTATTCAAACTTAGTCCAGCCTTCGAAACACCAAAACAACGCTAAAACACCAAAACACATCGAATTCAAGCCTATGAACTTTAAGATTTCTAAATTTTTCCAATGATGCCGAAACCAACCAAAACACGTCTGAATGACCTGAAAATTTGCACACACGTACAAAATGATACAACGAACTTGCTCCAACTTTTGGAATTCCATTCCGACCCCGATATCTAATTTTCCACCCGACCGAAAATTGCCAAAAACTCAATTTCGCCAATCCACGCCTAATTTTACTCCGGACATCAAAACCACATTCTGAACATAATCCTAAGTCCCAAATCACCTAACGAAACTATTTGAACCATAAAATCTACATTCCGAGTTCGTTTACCAATAAGTCAAGTCCCAGTTGACTTTTCCAACTATTAAGCCAATCTAAGAGACTAAGTGTCTCAGTTCTTACCACAACCACCCCGATCCCGAACCAACCGACCCAACACATCATAATTAGGTTAACTATCACATAACAAAGCTGAATCAGGGGAAATGGGGCTAATATCACGGAACAACCGGCTGGGTCGTTACATCCTCCCCCTCTTAAACAAATGTTCGTCCCCGAACGGGTCTAGAAACATACCTGGAGTCTCAAATAAGTGAGGATATTTGTTCCGCATCTCCGGCTTGGTCTCCCGGGTTGCATCCTCCATCGGCTGTCCTCTCCACTGAACCTTCACTGAAGCTATATCCTTAGACCTCAACTTTCTGACCTGACGACCCAAAATAGCCACTGGCTCTACCTCATATGACATATCACCCTCGAATTGAAACGTGATGAAGTCCAAAACATGAGACGGGTCACCAACATACTTCCGGGGCATTGAAACATAGGATGAATACCCGATAAGCTAATGGCAAGGCAAGTCTGAACCAAGTCTGTGCCCAATAGCCTAGTTTCACCCGGCTCAAACCAACCATTATTATATGCAAACTCCGTGAGCGGCAGAAACTGGTCCCATGAACCCCCCAAATCAATGACACACGCATGCAATATGTCCTCCAGAATCTGAATAGTGCACTCCGACTGCCCGTCGCTCTGAGGATGAAACGTTGTGCTCAACTCAACCTGAGTACCTAACTCCCTCTGCACGGCCCTCCAAAACTGAGATGTGAACTAAGTACCTCTATCGAAAATGATAGAAACTGGAACCCCATTCAGTCAGACAATCTCCCTGATATAAATCTCGGCTAACCGCTTCGAAGAATAAGTAGTACCAACAGGAATGAAGTGTGCGGACTTGGTCAGTTGATCCATAATAACCCATATAGCATCAAACCTCTTCGAAGTCCGTGGGAGCCCAACTATAAAGTCCATGGTGATCCGCTCCCACTTACACTCCGGAATATCTAACCTCTGTAGTAATCAACTTGGCCTCTGATGCTCATACTTGACCTGCTGACAGTTGAGACACCAAGCTACAAACTAAACAATTCCCTCTTCATCCGCCTCCACCAATAATGTTGTCTCAGATCCTGATACATCTTCACGGCACCCGGATGGATGGAATACCGCGAACTATGGGCCTCAGCTAGAATCAACTCTCGAAGCCCATCCACATTGGGCACGCAAATCCCGCCCTACATCTTCATGACCCCATCATCACCAATAACCACATCCCTGGCATCACCTCGACGAACCCTGTCCTGAAGAACGAGAAAGTGTGGAACATCATACCAGTGTGCTCTAATTTGTTCAAAAAGAGAAGACCCGGAGGTTACACAAGCCAATACTCGTGGGGGCTCTGATAGATCCAATCTCAACAACTGACCCGCTAAAGCCTGAACATCAAGTGCTAAAGATCGCTCTGCCGCTGGTAGGTAGGCTAGACTCCCCAAACTCTCTTCTCTGCTACTCAGGGCATCGTCCACTACATTGGCCTTCCCCGAATGATATAGAATAGTGAGGTCATAATCCTTGAGAATCTCCAACCATATCCTCTGATGCAAATTCAGATCCTTCTGCTTAAGCAGATGTTGCAAACTACGGTGATCAGTGAAAATCTCACAATGTACTCCATACAAATAATGGCGCCAAATCTTCAAGGCGTGGACAATGGCTGCTAGCTCAAGATCATGCACTAGATAATAATTCTCGTGCACCTTCAACTGTCTGGATGCGTAGGCAATCACCCAACTGTCCTGCCTCAAAATCGCTCCAAGGCCAACTCTCGAGGTATCACAGTAAACTGTATAAGAACCTGAACATGTAGGAAAAACCAACATCGGAGCTATAGTCAAAGCTAACTTGAGCTTCTGAAAGCTCTCCTCACACTCCTCCGTCCACCTGAACGGAGCACCCTTCTGGGTTAGTCGGGTCATAGTTGCTGCAATAGATGAGAATCCCTCTACAAAACAGTGATAGTACCCTGCCAAACCAAGGAAACTGCGAATCTCGGTAGCTGATGAGGGTCTAGGCCAGCTCTGCACCGCCTCTATCTTCTTCGGATCAACCTAAAAACCCTCGTTGGACACCACGTTCCCCAAGAAAGCTACTGAATCAAGCCAGAACTCATACTTCAAAAATTTTGCATACAACCTCTTCTCCCTCAGAGTCTAAAGCAAAGTGCTCAGATGCTGCTCATGATCCTCCCGAGATCAGGAATATACCAAGATATCGTCGATAAACATGATGAAGAAGGAGTCAAGATAAGGCCGGAACACACTGTGCATCAAGTGCATAAAGGCCGCTGGGTCATTGGTCAGCCCGAATGACATAATGAGAAACTCATAATGACCATATATAGTCCTGAAGGCAGTCTTTGGGATGTCGGGCCCCCGAATCTTCAACTGATGATAGCTTAAACGCAAGTCAATCTTGGAAAATACCCTGGCACCCTGCAACTGATCAAACAAGTCATCTATACGAGGCAAGGGATACCGATTCTTCACCGTAACCTTGTTCAGCTGCCGATAATCAATACACATACGCATAGAACCATCCTTCTTCTTCACAAACAACACTGGTGCACCCCAAGGTGACATACTAGGCCGGATGAACCCCTTATCTAGGAGTTCCTGAAACTGCTCCTTTAGTTCCTTCAACTCCGCAAGTTCCATACGATAAGGTGGAATAGAAATAGGCTAAGTGCCTAGCACCAGGTCAATACCAAAATCAATGTCCCTGTCAGGTGGCATTCCTGGAGGTCTGCAGGAAACACGTTCGGAAAATCACGGACCATAGGAACCGAATCAATAGCAGGAGTCTCACCACTACATCCCTCACAAAATCCAAATACGATAAACACCCTTTTTCAACCATACGCTAAGCCTTCAGGTAAGAAATCACCCTACTAGGCACATACTCAGAAGAACCTCTCCACTCAACCCTCGAAAATCCAGGCATAGCTAAGGTCACGGTCTTAGCGTGAATATCAAGAATAGCATGACACGGAAATAGCCAATCCATGCCCAATATCACATCAAAATCAACCATGCTGAGTAACAATAGGTCCACTCGGGGTCCAGACCCCCAATAGATATCACACATGACCGATGCACACGGTCCAAAACAATAATATCTCCCACCGGAGTCGACACATGAACCGATGCAACTAGAGACTCATGGGACATATCCAGAAAATGGGCAAAATATAATGAAACATAGGAATCCGTAGAACCAAGGTCAAATAAGGCCAAAGCATCTCGGCGACAGACTGAGACAATACCTGTGATCACTGCATCGTAGGCCATAGAATCTGGCCTGGCTGGAAGTGCATAGATACGAGCCTGGCCTCCACCTGCACGACCTCTCCCTCTAGGGCGGCCCCTGGCAGTCTGCCC